>JAGGAT010000051.1:0-99822 GCA_017657195.1 Termitomyces sp. T70a
ACTTTAACAATGATCAAGTGATCATTGACAGAGTGGCAATGCCAGCACAGAGGCTGGGGTTGGACAAGGCCAATGGGCACCTACAGCATTTCCGCATGACAGAGAAGCATTGTGATGAGAAGGTGCCATGACTCGTAGCAGGCAGTGGGCCTTCCCCAAGAGGAAAGAGCACTGATTCAATGGAGGCACAGGCTGGAAGCACTGTGCCACTGCAGAGGAGTGCGCTGTTGTTGATGGGTGAGGAGCTTAGCACTCCTTACAAGAGGGGGAAGGAGAATGGAGCTAGCAAAGCTCAGAGGGCTTTAAAGCAACCAGCATCGCCTAATGCCAGGACCTGACTAGCCAATAGTGAGACCAGGTGACAGATTTGGGACATGCCTGTGCCCAAGTCTGTGAGGGAATAAGACACTGACCCACATATGCCACAGCAGTAGAATCAGGTCTTGAGAGACCTGAATGCGAGGAAAGCCCCCAGAAGGGTGAGGACCTACAGGGAGGTATTTTGGAATGCTCTCCCAGAGGAGATCTCAGAACTGCATGAGTTTTGATGGGCTCCTGAAACAGGAGGAGAGCTGAAGACTCAGCTTAATATACCAGATGAGTGTGAAATTCATCTGGTGGCACTATGAGCAAGGTACAAATGGAGGAATATTGTATGCACAGAGTCCAAGGATCAACAGATCCCTTGGACTTGTAAGGAGAGAGAACGGGCTGTGGAGCCTAAGCTGACATGAGATGATGTCTTGTGTCTACAGCAGCAGTGGTACAAGCAGTACCAGGATATTGTAAATGGCACTAAGAAGGAGCTCCCTCCTTAGAGAGAAATTAATCATGAGATTAACCTCATCAATGAGTCAAAAAGGTACTTGTACTTTATGCCACAGTGTCTGCAATCCCTCCAGGACCAGCTCAGAGCAAAAATCAAATGCTATGTGCAGGTAATCAGGCTGCACCCCTTCTTTGTATTCCAAAGAAGGACAGAATACTGCAAATGGCTCTAGACACTTGCCAGCAGAATGACAACATGGTTAAGGACATGACACCCTTATCCAACCAGGAGGTCATACGCAAGGATGTAGCATGTGCAAAAGTGAGATCAAAAATTGATCTCACCAATGCATATGAACAAGTATGGATATGCCCTTCAGACATACCCAAAATGGTGTCCATGACTATTACGGGAATGTACTATAGTCATATTATGCAGATTGGAGACTGTAATGCTCCAGCTACGTTCCAGCGCTCAATGATGTCCATATTTAGAGATGTTATAGGGCAATGGATGCATGTTTATCTAGACAATATATTCATCTATTCTGATTCCATAGAGGAACATGAGCATCATCTCAGCGTAGTATTTGAATGACTATGCCAGAATCAGCTCTACCTCAAATGGAAAAAGTGCAACCTCTATGCTGAGCACGTAGAGTGCTTAGGGCACATTATTGACAATTAGGGCATTCACCCTGATGAGTCTAAACTGTTGAGAATCCAGGAATAGTGCATTCATAGAACCTACAATGACATTCAATGCTTTGTGGGGTTAGTAAACTATATCAGCAACTTTCTGCCTGATATATTGGCGTATACCAGACCCCTCATGGCAATGACACAGAATTGGTCACCCTTTCATTGGCAACTCTTGCACCAGAGGTGTTTTGACATGATTAAGCGTATCTGCAGTAAAACGCCAATTATTCAACTCATTGATCCTCATAGGGAGGATCCTATATGGCTGGTATGTGACACCTCAAAGACAGGAATTGGAGCTATGTATAGTCAAGGACTAACTTGGCAGACCTGTAGGCCTGCCAGGTTTATGTCCAAAAAGTTCACGAATGCACAGCAAAATTATGCTATGCACAGACTTGAGACCTTGGCTATCCTTGAAGCTCTTCTCAAATGGGAGGATAAGCTCTTAGGATACAAAGTCCATGTGATCACGGATTACAAGGCACTTGAGTTTTTCAAAACTCAACAGAACCTATCTGCGCAACAATGGCACTAGATGGATTATATGTCTAAGTTCAACTTTGACATTACATATGTCAAGGGAGAACTGAATAAAGTTGCAGACTGATTGTTGCACTACTAGAGTGATATGTCTAAAGACATACACCATATATATGAATTTGTCCATGCAGATGCCAGGATAGACCCAGAAGGAGATGATTTCCCCCCTCAATGGGTATCCAAGTTGCAGCAGCACATGGACCCCTACACAATTGGCATGAACCTTGAGATGATAAGGCTCAGGTCTTGGATGAGGGTAGGAAGGAGACTCTTCTTCCCCCAGTCCAAGACCATAACATGGATATGCCACTGGGTGAGGCATTACATGCCTCCCCCGCAGCATGCATGCCCTGCAACTACACCAATTCATTGTAACGTCACATGGTCAGCAAAGGGTATCCTAAGGACATCCTCTTTGCTAAAATCCTTGAACAACCAAAGGACTATAAGGCCTTCTGTGTGTCCAATAACTTGATCTGGATAAAAAATCTGGTCAGGACCAAGGTATTATGTATACCCCAGAACCACAAATTGGGAACCCAGATCCTTGACCAGGCTCATAATATATTGGGCCACTTTGGGGCCCAATAGACTATGGAATATGTCCGTTGTTGGTATTGGTGGCCAACAATGGTGGCCAATACACTTGCGTTTTGCATGACTTGTGAGTCGTGCCAATGAGCTAAAGGAAGCAATCAGCACTCTGCAAATAAACTTCATTCCCTGCCAATACCCACTAAGCCTTGGGATTCTATCAGAATGGACTTCCAAGGGCTTCAATTATCTGTGGGTAATCATCTGTTGCATAACAAGTATGGTACCCTTTGTACCAGTACACACTACCATGACAGCATTCCAGCTGTCCTGGATCTACCTACAAGAAATAGTGAGGCTACATGGCCTCCCTAGTTCCATTGTCAGTGATCATGATCCCAAGTTCATGTCAAAGTGGTGGCATGAACTACACAAGATCTTAGGAGCCAAGCTCCTAATGTCAACGTCCTTCCATTCACAAACGGATGGACAGACAGAGCAAGCCAACCGTAGTGTTGGACAAATACTCAGGACGGTTGTACAATCCAACCAACATGATTGAGTCAAGCATATTGACCTCATGGAGTTTGCAATTAATGTGAGCATATTGGAGTCAACAAAGTATGCACCGTTTGAACTAAATGGTGGTTACCTGCCCTCCATGATAAAGGAGATCAGGTCCGACTCCATTATTCCTAAGGGAATATGCAACTTTGCAGAGCAAGTGCTGCAGAATCTGGCAGCAGCCCATGATGCTATTATAGAGGCCCACATCTTCCAAATGTGTGCTGCTAATCAGCATTAACAGGCTGGACCTGACATAGTGCAAGGTACACTGGTGTACCTTTCAACTAAGAATCTGGCCCTACCTAAAGAATGAGCTCATAAGCTATGTCCTAAATAGTCCTAGAAGTCTTTGACAAGACTTCCAACTATACATTGGAACTTTCAGGAGCCCTGCATACACAAAGGCTCCATCCCAAGTTCCAAGTATCCCTGTTGCAGCCATACAAGGCCACCAACAATGCTAGATTCCCAAATTGGATAATGCCACAGCTATATAACTTTGGTGCCCCCAACGACCAGGAATGGTTTATTGATAACCTCATAGGTCATCAGTGGACTGATTCTGGTCTGGAATTCAAGGTTTGTTGAAGCCTTGAGGATACAACTTGGGAGTTGTTGGAGGTGTGCAAGGACCTAGAGGCCCTTGATCATTATCTAAAGGTCCAGGGGGTGAAATGCCCTGGACAACTGGCATGACAAAGCAAGTCATGTTAGTAAGCCATGGACTTCTAGACTGTGGCATGCTAATATATTAGCCCACTTGTGGCTGATGCTGGTGCAAGCTGACCATAGATGCTGTATTAGTCAGCCAATTTGGGCTGATAAAGGGTCGCCTGCACAAAGTTCTCTTTTTCTCCATCTACCACAGAGTACTATGGTTTGCATTGCAGACATCATGCTACTCTGTCCAAGAAACCGTACCTGAGCAATCAGGGAGGGGGTCCAGGCCTGCCTCTCCACAGCAGTTTGAGCCATGCTAGTGGCTCAAAAGGGGGGGAGAAGAAGAAGGAGAAAAGATGGCAGGGGGAGCAGCTTGAGGGGGGGCTGCAGGCTGCCAGGGGTTGCAAAGGGGATGCACGTTGTCCCCCCTGCAATTTGTGGAGGGCTCTTTACAACAGGTACAACCACTGGCATACCAGGATGCATTCTTTGGCAGACAGCCAGCGCCCATACAGCCTATATGGGTGCAGGAGTTCAGCCAATATGTGTTGCCACAGGTGCCTGTAGCAACTCAGGCCTTTTCAGCAGGTCCTCAAGTACCTGCTACTTTGGTAAATCCCAGGGCAAGCCACAATCAGTTTGCCCTTGTATCTCACCACACAATGAATGTGGACAACACTGTGTCAGTACCCCCAATGGTGAGTGAATCATCAGTGCCCTCTCGCAGCTCTGAGTATTCAGGGCATACTAGTGATGCCTCTGGGTCAAAGAGCAAAGGGAAAAGGAAGGGGAAAGTGAAGGCTCATGAGTCTTTGCCTAATGTAGAGGCGGATGAGCAACTTGCTCATCTGCTACAGTGCCTCCATATTGCTGGAGTACCAGAGAATGTCAGGATGGACGTTTTCAAGAACCCTGTAGTGCAAATTGCACTTATGCAAGTTCTGAATGAACTTGACATTGCTCAAAGTCAGAGGGATGAGGCCTGATTGGACCTCTATCACTTTGCAATGGGACTGGGTAAGAAAATTGCTTCTCCAGTCAGAGACTCACCATGGAAGGTCCATTGACAGGACCTTCAGACTACTCCTGGTGATAGGGAACCCGTGTTGCCCTACAAGGACCTTGGTCCATCAAGGGAGAATGTGGAAATGGGGGACTCTACTCCCTCAAAGTTGAAGGGAAAGGGTGTTATGCCCCCTCCCCCAAAAGTAATTGTGACAGGGTCTGCAAACCCAGTCCCCATAGTATCCATAGGCTTGCCAAAGCCTATGCCTCCTTCCAAGGATGGCATGGCAGTGCCATCCAGCCAGGCATCAAAGGAGGGCTCAGCAAAGGGCAACAAGCCTGTTGCCCCTCACAAGGTACAGTTCCCTAGGAATGTACTAGAGCGAGCCCACCCTGGCTATATTGAGGCCAAGGAACCTCATCTCTATATGTTTTCCCATAAGTATTCTGAGCAGCTGCCACCTATCATGCACCATAAGGAGAGTGACAAACAAGCCTTTGTCATACAGCCACGAGGTGGCAAAGACAACTCTGGGTCTAATGAGATAAACCCATCTAGAGAATACCAGGAGATTGAACCTGATAATAATGTACAGATACATCATCTAAAACAATCACACAACGCTAAGGTCAAACAATGCTTAGCTGAAGATGCCAAGAAGTCCAAACAGGACTTCAAAAGGCTGAACAATACAGTGCCTGGCTGCCTTCCAGACAGCTGGTAAACTACTTTTGTCAATGGGCGTTAGGAACACCAAAATGACTTTAGGGGCATTCTGCACCCTAACTTCTATTGGTCACCAACAACCAATGCAGTTTATGTGGGTGAGAAGGCAAAGATAGCCTGCACTTACAAGTTGGCTGGGATGGTATATACCACCTAGTCATACTCCTGACTATATTGATGGGTCCCCCAAGGGATGCCCATGAATCCTGAGCAGGTATGCCTACTTGTACAAGTTACCAAGGAGAATAGTACCTCAATGACTCTTCGGGAGAGCATCCATGCAGTGCTCCTTCTCTAAGAGTTCCATAGGATTTCCTTCTTCACACATATTATGTGGCAGGACTAGTCTATGCACTGAGTCCTTGACATTGACATTACTGATGTCATGTGTCGCTTACTGTGCAAGGACAGGCACTGGCTACCAGTGCCCCTGCCTTCACAAGTGTTGGCCATGTTAGGTCAACAAGATAACTCAACTTGTGGTGTGGGACTGGCTCCAGTTCCTCGCAAACACCACTTTGAAATAGATTGGTGGGCGCAGTATTTGTTGCACCATGGTCATCCCAGATCTCAGAACTTTGTGTCTGGAATTGCTATGGATATTGTGGATTGAGTTAGTCGAGGCATGGTCTTTGGCTACATCTTCCTTTGCTTTCATTGCTGCCTGTCCACACCTCTATGCAGAGGCTGTGGAGGTGTATAACAGAGAAAGCACAATGCCCTTCCAGGCCATCAATAATCATAGCTTCTCCTTGCACAGGCTCCACATTAAGCCTGGGCAAGTTGCTAACCTTGGCAATATGGAGGTGCTTCACCACCTCCTTGTCAACAGGATTCCATGTATGTGGATGGACCATGCATATACCTATGGAATACGCTACCTAGACTATCATTGGTCTGGGAGTGGTCTCCATACTGACCTCTTTGCAAGTGTTGATGATGATAGGCATCAACACCTGGAGCTCTACAGAACTCCAGGAACTTTGCTGGGGTACAATGGGTGGTATGAACCCACCCCTAACAATTGAAAACGCTTTTGCGTTCTCATTCAACTCTTGGAGGTGCAAGACCTCCAGCCACTATTCAATCAAAGGTGGCTATGTTATGGCAAAGACGCCAGGTTCATATACCTGGCTAACTGCCCCACAACAGTGATTCAGGCTGCCCCAGCACCACCATCTCTGGTGATGATGGCGGTGCTGCCATTGGGCCCCAATGAGTCCCTCTTGCAACCTGATCCACCGGAGGAGACTACTACCATAGTCCCCTCCCCTGCTCCTGCACTTGACCATGGTATTATGCAGACTGAGGCACCCCCGGTGCCTCCATATGCTTTGGTAGCATCTACCAACGGTGGCGCTACCACCACCCTTTTAGACCCATCTACTGAGACAGGGCCTAGCAAGACCACAACCAACATTGCAGCCTCCAGGCTCCCAGCCAAGGCAACAGATTACCCTATTGCCTCGACTCCCCCTGCCTCAGTCAACACTGAGGCAGTGAGATGGGATGAAATGGTGAACCTGTCGGACTCTGCAAATGATTTCATGGATATAGAAGCAATGTAACGTGGCCTCTGTGCTTGTCTAGATGAACCAAGTGGGACCTAATAGGTTCCTCCAAATTGCCTATCATGCCCATAAGCGGCATGATAAACATGATAAGACCAAAGCTGCCTGCTTTGGCCTTTTGCTTCACTCTTGGACTGTTATCCTCTTTTGAGGATAACATCTCTAGAATTGCCAATGCTGCATTTGCTGCCATGCAACTCTGTTGTACCCACTTGATGAACATCTCTAAAGCCGCTAGGAGAAACTCTCCTAGATGCTAAAGAAGAATGTTTGCAGATGCTAGAGAAGGAAGGTTGGAAGGTGGAACACTAACTCCCACCCAATACCCTTATCTTATTCTTTTATTTATTCCATGAAACCCAATATGGTCTCATGAGGGGGGTATGTAATGGGCCATGCTTATTACAGTACTTATTATAATGTACTCTTACCTTATAATAATCCTTATTACTAATTATGTAATAGTTCATTAGTATATAAGTATTGAGATTATCTTATGTAACCTCAAGTAGTCTTTTTTGCACCACCATAGCCAGAATCAATAGATAGGTTCTGACTTACGGTCTCATGCATGAAAGGCTCAGTAACAACGTTACAACATATCCAATGATTTCAGATTTTGACTGTATATTTATCAGCTCCATTAGATCTGCCCAGACAATCTCCAGTTTATGCTTTCCTCTTCACCCCTCTTCCTGCACCTTTGGAACTGGCATCCTGGTCTGTTTGCCTAGGATGCAACTCTTACACTTTGGTGGTGGGAAAGAGACAGAGGTGAACATGCCTTTGGTTTTTGATCACATATTAACTGTAGGATCACTTGGTAGTTGGCATGACCAAGCTGGCAATGCCATGTTTCTAGGTTGACACCTTGATGCACTGCATATGCATAGGCAATGGGGGAGTTAGTTACGTTGATGGCATAGAGTCCTTTTCCTTTTACAAGCAGTCCTCAAGCTATAACGTCTTTTGTAGCACAATTAATGATGACAACTTCATTGTTGTCAAAACATGAGTATGAGTTGTTGTCTGCTGAGATTTGGCTAATCAATATAAGGTGGACAGTGAAGTTGGGAATGTAGAGGATGTTGTTAAGGTATAATGTTTTTCCTTCTTTCATGTCAACTTCTATTCTTCTGATGCCACATGCAGAGATAATTGATCTGCTGACTCCTTTAGTTGCTCTGGGAGGAATGGCTTGGAATGTGACAAAGTCAGTTTTATATGGGGAGATGTGAATGGTAGCTCTGGAATCAACAAAGAAGATGTGATTGGCAATGGACAAGAGAGCTGTCTTGTGTGGGTGGGATTTTCTGGTGAATGCAATCATTGTTGTGGAGTGCTTTGACCAGTTGATGGTGGTGTGAACAGTCTCCTCCTCCTCCTCAACAATAGCCATCCATCCTTCTCACTCAATGTCATTAGTGGTGGGTGTGATATTGTCAGTTATAAGACTAGCAAACCCTGCAGTTGTATTGCTCTTGCTCAACATCTGAAGATTCCCCAAGTTGCCTTCCTCTATCAGGTATACCTTGCCCTTTGGACCAGTGAGCTGTATGTATATCTTTGTTCCAGAGCTCAATGTGTTCTTCCCCTTTTGCAGAGAGGGGTGGCTGCACATGCAGCATCATGGGTGGCTTGAAAGTTGTCCTTCTCCATGGCCCCACAGGATGGGCACAGAAAGGTGTGTTGTGTTCTCCACATGGTCAATTGTGCATGGTACAGCTGGTATAGCATTTGACCCCTACAACATGGTCATGTCCAGGGAGATTTGGTCTCATTGAGCAATACTACCCATGCAACATGTGGACAAGTGCAGAGTCTGCCAACAGGCTAGTACCTACAGATTTGAGGTTGTCAAGGTTCTGAACTGTCCCCAGTAGCTTGTGGATGTTGTCAAACCTGTATGAGTTGCTGTCAGAGGTGTGGGCAAGGCCCCTGAACACTTGGGTCTATACCACTGTGTATTGCAAGCTGTTGAGACTGTTGAGGAAGACAACACATTTAAAAAGGTTCTTGTTGAAGGCCTTGATTGCAAAGATGTGACTGACTATGTTGCAGATGCACTTTGCCATGGTTGTCAGGGGTTTGCTAGGTGAGCATTAGATCTTTAGAACTTCTTGGATTAGTGTGACCATGCATATGGGCCCTTCTTCTTCAGTGTGTGTCTTAATCTAGATGTAGAGGTTTGCTGCTAGTTTGTTCTTGTCAAGTCCCTCATATTCAGCTTTGTTAAGAGCAGTGAGAATGATAGCATGCACCAAGTTGTTGTTTGTGCTCCAGTTCTGGTGCACCACAGGTTTTTTTGTGGCACTTGGTGCAGGGGTGAGGGGTTGGAATACATAAAACTTGAGTCTGAGTAGAAAGAGATGAATCTTAAGTGCCTTAGACCATTTCATGAGGTTAGAGGTGGGGGAGTTGTGGTTGAATCCCTCAGATTTCTAGTCTGCACCATGAACAGAGATTATTTGGATGGAGGGGTTGCTACCATTAGACATAGTAGTGCAAGTGATGCTTAGTATGAAGGTACAAGGGAAGAATTCACTGTTTGTATTCAGATTGCATGAGCAAAGGTTTGCTTATCCAAAAGGAGAACAAGGTGGGCAGGACAAAAGGATACTATCAGATGTGAAGTTTTCTCCAGGGAGAGTAGTCTGGTGTGATCAGCTCTGGGAGCAGAGCAAGGGCAAAAGAAAAAGGAGTTTTAATAGGTGGCAATACTAGTTAAGTAGTCCACTTGATAAGGCCTATAACCTGTTAGAACTACAGCAATATTATACTGACTGGGTCAACACCTAGATCAGACACATACAGTGGCTCAAAAAACTGTCCCAATGTTATATACTTTTTAAAAGATGACATTGGCATGAAGGATTGGAAGTACCTAAAATTCTGGTTAAATCATGTAAAATACTATGGCATCATGGCTACAAACTGCATTTAGGCTTATGTAATTTGAATCAAAACTGATGGAGTAATGGCTATTTTAAAATATTCACTCATTGGGACAGTTTTTTGAGCATCTCTAATTTTGGTATTTAGTACTTTGTATGTCCTCTATTTGCTTTGATAACTGCTTGAATCTTTCTAAGCATGCTTTCTATTAGTCTTTGGCACACCTCTGGTAGTATTTCATCCCACTCCTTTGCAACCCTCTCCCACAATTCATGCACACCATGAGGTGTTTCATACTGCCTAAGCTGCTTCTTGAGGTACTCCCAGAGGTGTTCAATAGGGTTAAGATCAGGAGATTGGGCTGGCCACCAGAGGACATCAAAGGTGTTGTCTTCAAACCACTTGTTAGCCCTCTTGGAGTTGTATTTGGAGTCATTGTCCTGTTGAAAGTAGTGGGCACCCTCCTCCATCTCCAACTTCTCAAAGCTCTCCTTTGCTCCATCATCCAAATTTTCACAGTACTGCTCTGCATTTATGATTTCCACCATTTCTACCAGCTTTCCTACCCAATTCCAACCCATACAGCCCCATATCATGAGATTATTTCCTCCTCTACATTTCACAGTATGTGTAGTGGTTCAGTTTGAAATGCCTTCTCCTCATAGCTTCCACACATACTGCTTCCCATCTGACCCAATCCTGTTAATCTTTGTCTCATCTGTCCACAACACTCTTTTCCAGTTCTCCACAGTCCAGTTCTAATGTTCTTGAGCCCATTTAAGTTGTAGTTGCTGATGTCTAGCTTTGAGCATAGGAACTTTCCTCTTTGTAGCAAACCAATACCCCTCCTCCTTTAGCACATTCTAGACAGTCTGAGGAGAGACAGGGTTGGAAATGATGTTGTTAATAAAATTGGTGGCCTGAACAGCTGTATCAAGTCTCCCAGTTGAGATTTGTCAAACAATCACCTGTTTATCATGTAGAGTAAGCTTAGCAGGACAGCCTCCAGGATGGTTTTTCTTGTCCATCTCCAACTTTCTACTAATCCTCCCAATAGTAGACTTCCCTAGACTAGTTTTAGCCTCAATCTGATGCAGAGAATACTCTTGAGCAAGGAAAGAAGCAACAATAGAGCATTGTGCAGGAGAAGTAGCTTTTATGATGGTGATTGAAGGTCAAGATGTGGTTCAACCAACTTGAACCACTCCCAAATATAATCAAGCATGGTCACATGACTCTGTTGATATTTCCACATGCAACTTACTCTTTATTTCTGACTAAAATAGAGATAAACCTGCAAAGTTAAAGAGGCTCAAAAAACTGTCACAATTAGTGAATATTACAAAATGGCTATTACTCCATCAGTTTTGATTCAAATCACCTGAATGCAATTTATAGCCATGATGCCATAGTATTTTACATGATTTAACCAGAATTTTAAGTACTTCCAATCCTTCATGCCAATGTCATCTTTCAAAAAGTATAAAACATTGGGACAGTTTTTTGAGCCACTATATTAGTATAGTCCTCAGTAGCGTGTAAATAGACTGTATTATCTGTACCTAGATCAGACATGTATTGGTATGTTGAGATAGGATTGAGGCACGCATGGAAGCACGTGACCCGCACAGGAGTGGAGGGAAACGGAGAGGAAGATAAACTATACAGGACATGATGAAAAAGGATTGGATGTGGGCATCGGAATACCTCAGTTGTTATACAACTAACTGAGGTGAGCCCAGGCCTTTGCACTTATATCCGCAATGCTAATTATATATCTAGTATTATTGTCAACAGGTATATAGAAAATATAGTCGTTATACAACCAACTGAGTATTATTGTCAACAGGTTATAGGCCCCATTGCCACTCAGTGAGACGACTCACAGAAAGTAATTTTTTTTCCCACCTACCTGACCCACACATGACCTGCGTAGACTATGGCGCAGAACCCAAACCTATTCCTCCTCCCGAATGAGAAGCGTTTCAATGGTACCAACTGGCTCTCTTTTAAAATGAGGATGACAGAGGCTGCCCATGGACGGGGACTCCACGGATACCTCACCAGCTCAATCACGCAGCCATCCATGGACCCCAAGTTGGCCACCACCTGGTGGGGTGATCCGAATCCTACCCAGATTGAATGGGAACAGTGCAACATGTATGTGCAAAGCATAATCACCCTAAACATTGTCAACTCCATTGGAGCGGGCATAGACCTGGATGGGTCAGCGGCTAGTGCCCGAAAATTGCTCACGGACCTGCATGATACCATGACGGACCTTGGCCTGCTCCACGCCGAGGAGGAGCTCAGTTCTATCAAATACTCTGAGGGCAACAGCACCAAGGCGCACTTTGCTGCGATGTGCACAGCATGGGCAAAAGCCAACAGTCAGGGAGCTGGAATTGATGACAGGAAGTTTAGGTCCTACATAATTAAGTCTATGCCAATAAGCTGGGCCTCCATGACTGGGACCCTGATGACCAAGAAAACATCTACCGACGTATGTGTGAGACTCATCAGCCATGCCTTCCTGATACACAGCACCTCAGCCATCACCCCATTGAAATTAGTCCATGCCTTGTTGACGCAGACTGGGAGAAACACAGCCAAATGCAGCAACCCTATCTGTGGGAGAACTGGCCATACCATCAAGAGATGTTTCAAAAAGGGCAGCGGCATGGAGGGACAATACCCTGACTGCTGGCGGCATGGCAAAGGCAGCACACAGTCATCGACCCTGTTGGCTACACCCACTCCTAGTGCTACCTCCGTGCCAACACCCCAAGCAAACTTGGCAGTTGCCTTGGCTAAGAATGAGAATAACCTCCAGTGCCTGGCCTTTGTGACCCTGGCAGGCAAACTGGGCCTGCTGGTGACATACGCAGACTCTGTGGCAAATCGCCACTTCTTTGTCAACAGGGCTGACTTTGAGACATATGAAGAACCTGGACCGGACGATAGGACAGGCTCAACTGCTGATAGGGGCGGCAATTTCCACATCACGGGTGCTGGACGCATCCGCAAATGGGTCCAGAATGATGGTGAACTGATTGAGCTCACCTTTGATAATGCGTTGCACGTCCCTGACTTTACACACAACCTTGTATCAATTGGCGTGCTATGCCAGAAGGGCTGCAGGACAATGTTCAAGTCTGGGGGAGCAACGTTCTATGCTCCCAATGGCGCTCCGTTCATGAGAGCCACGTTGGCCACAGACACAATGTTTTGAATCGAGTTTGTCCAGCCACCCCCAAGGCCATGCACACCAGATCCCTCCACCGCCCTACCACCTTCAAAACCTGGCACCACCGGCTGGGGCACGTTAGCGAGGGTACAGTACTCAAGATAGCTAAGAAAGACCTGGTCGTGGGGTTGCAGCTCACCACAACGGCTGCTGAGGGCAGGTGCGAGGACTGCATCATGGAGAAGCAGTTCTGTCAGCCATTCGATGCCAAGGTAATCCCCAAGTCGGCGCTGTATGAGCATGTAGCGTTCAACCTGTTTGGCCCAGCACATGTTCAGACTACGGGTGAAAAGGTTTGGATGATGACAGCCGTTGACCAAGGGGGGGCAGAGACAGATGCGTGGTACCTGGCAAACAAGACGATGGAGGCGATGGTGGTCTGCCTCAAAGAATTTGACGTCAGGGTGGAGGTACAGTTGGGCCAATGCATCAGGAGGATCCGGAGCGATGGTGGCAAGGAATTTGTGAATGACCTCTGGGTGGCATACTGTGCAAAACATGGCATTATCCATGAGACAACCCCACCCCATTCGTCGTCTGCCAATGGGGTCGCTGAGAGAAAGAACCAAACTATACTGGACCTTGCAAGGAGCATGCTCAATGACTCCCGCCTGCCAGCCCACTATTGGGGGGAGGCCACATCCACAGCCATGTACATAATTAATCTGATCCCAAGCTCACGCCACCCATGCAAGACCCCGCATGAGATATGTACTGGTCGCAAGTCCGATGTGACACACCTGAGACCCTTTGGCTGTACTGCCTACGTAAAAGTCCTGAAGGAGGATGGCACTAGTAAGCTTGCCCCGAGATCAATCAAATGTGTCCTTGTTGGGTACTTTGGCGTCAGTGATTAAAAACTCCTGGAACGCGCTACAGGGTGCATCTTCTGATCTCGCGATGTCAGGCCTTGGCCACCGGACTTTGCCTGATAACCGTGAGAGCAGCATGGCTGACATCTATGAGATACTCAATGAGCCCGGCGTTGCGGATAGTACCCCCAGCATGGGGGAGGACGGGCAGCATGATACCGATGCCCACAATGCTGGCAGTATGCCACCAGAGATGGAGATAGTAGCACCAGCAGCCCCTGAACTCGCAACCAAGCCCCAATGCTCCGCACGCCTCAGGAACCCACCAGCCAGGGCCACCAGAGCTGAAGAAACAGAGCGCATCATTGGGGACGCTGTGGCAGAGGGACTAGCATGGGTGACTGACCATGGACCGACAGCAATGGCAACAACCACTATTGATACCGACGACACGACATGGGTTCCCAAGTCATACTCCAAGGCAATGCAGCGACCGGACTTATGGAAGGCACCAATGGATGAAGAAATGGCGAGAATGTATGACCAAAAAGTCTGGACTCTCGAAAAAGACCTGAAGGCGCAAGAACAATGAAAAACTGGTGGACCTTTGTGCTCAAGTATGATGGCGATGGGAAGGTCATTGCCAGGAAAGCCAGACTTGTCGCCAAAGGTTTCTCCCAGATCCCAGGAGTAGTTTACTTTGCCACGTATGCATCCGTCGTGAAGTACAAGTTACTCAGAATGAACATAGCCGTCGGGACTGTCTGCAATTATGAAATGTGGCAAATCAACTACAAAAGCACCTACCTCAATGCACCAACCCAAGCACCCATTCTCATGGAGCAACCAGAAGGCTATGAAAAAACCCCAAACGAGGTATTCCGTGTTGACGTAACAGCTGGTGACTGAGTCCGGGGGAGTGAGGCAGAGACCAACAAGAGCAGAGGCGGCGACAAAAAAGGACTAGTAGCCCTACTTGATAAAGCAATCTACGGCACCATGGACGGCGCAAATAACTGGTGGAATACCCTGGATGACAACATGAGGAGGTTGGGGTACAAGAGAGTGAGGGAGAGAGACGGGGAAACAATGGTGATGAGCACTTACACAGACAACACATCGGGGATGTCGACATCCAAGAGTGAGGGCGAGCACGCATGCAAGGAGTTGGGAGAGAAATTCCAAATCAAAGACTTAGGAGAGATGAAGTTTGTACTGGGCATTTGTGTCGTGCGGGATTGAGAACAACAATTAGTGACACTCAACCAGGAGGAGTATATTAAGTGCATGCTGGAGAAGTATGGGATGGCAGAATGCAAACCGAAGTATACCCCCCTTTCACCAGGCATTGTACTTACCCAGGATCAGAGCCCACAGACCCCCAAGGAGCACTTCTATATGCACAATAAGCCATATATGGAAGCATTGGGATCTATTATGTACGCTCAGATTGGACCTTGGCTGGACATATCCTTTGCCATGGCATCACTCAGCAGGTTTGGCTCCAACCCAGGCAAGGCTCACTGGCTCGCACTGGTACATGTATTGCAGTACTTGAAAGCCACACTGCACTACAAGATACAATACAGAGGAGCTGGCTACCAGGACTTCACCCCCTACAGATACTACGACTCGGACTTCGCATCGGACACTGACTCACAAAAATCAGTGTCAGGCAGCGTATACTTACAGGCAGGGGCCCCTACATGCTGGAGCGCCAAATACCAAGACACCATGTCGACGTCGACAACCGAAGCCAAGTACATCACCTTGGGGCGCGCAGCCAAGCAAATCCAATGGATGTACTCAGCCTTATCAGAAATCCGACACCCGGCACCACAACCAGCAGACCTTAAGGGCGACAACAACGGGTCCATCACAATAGCAGAGAACCGGCGCAACCATAACCGAGTCAAGCACATTGACGTGCACCACCACTACGTCAGACACCTCGTTAAGGAGGGAAAGATAGCGGTCAGCTACGTACCCAGTGACAAGAACCTGGCTGACTTATTCACTAAACCGCTCCCTCGCCCACAACACCACAAGCTTTGCCTGGCCCTGCGACTCTGCGATGAATGACGCATACCTCGAGCCCGGTGTGGTAGAGGAAGAGGAGCTGCTGACGGAAAAACTGAAAAGAACTGTTTGGTACGTGAAATAACTTCGACTTGAGGAGGAGACGGGACGCATGGACAATATGCATCGAGGACGGTAGGAGACTGAAACTAAAATCTGGAATGATAGTTGGGGAAAATCACTCGACACACAAAGTGCGGGGAAAATAAGGTTCTAAGATTATGAGACTGACCGCTAGTCAAAATTGAAATAAGGGAGGAATCGACAATGGTAAGAAATTTGGGGACACATCGTCGATATGAACACGGACATTGAACTGTATAAAAGGACTTGTAGTAGGAGGAAAATGTATCTTTCGGACCCCCTTCTTTTGCCTGAATTTCCGTTGGTCTGGCCTCTAGATAGTCAGTCTCTCGCTTGCTTCATCTCGTTGTCTTGTGGCTCGGAATTCTGTTGATCTCGTGTCCGTTTGAACTTGACCCGGACCTTTGTTGATTTCAGTCGCGCACTTGGATCGTTTTGAGGTTTCGTAGCTCTGTAATCTGGTCCTTGTGCTAGCTTGGCCCCTGCTTCGTGTAATTGTATCGTCCACGGCTTGTCTCGTTCTCCTCGAATTGGAATGTAACTCATAACGTTGATGACGTACCTTGACTCCTCCAGTCTCTGTTGTTCTCATGTTATTCGAACTTGGCTTGAACCTTTGTTGGTTTCGGTCACGCGTCCGAGTCTTTTTGGGGTTTCGTGGCCCTGTACTCTGGTCTTTGAACTTGCCTGGCTCTGCTCCAGACAATTATATCGTTCACACCTCGTTTTGATTTCCTCAGAATCTCGAACGTCGCTCGTAATGTCGACGACGTATCCTCGGCCTCTTCCCTCTCTTTTCCTCTGAACTTACTCCGAATCATTCAAGTCCGAGATCCTCTGCTCTGAGATATCTTGCTCGGAGTCTAGCCCAACCTCCGGTTTTGCCTCGTCGATTTCGTCGTCCGTTCTTACTCTAAAAACCTCGTGGATTATTACCCTTTTAATTCCTACTCCCACTTCACGTCATCTCCGTCGTCTTTCTCTTGCGCATTTCCTCAGCCAGCCCAATCCACTGCCACACCGGGGGAGTGTTGAAATGGGATTGAGGCACGCATGGAAGCACATGACCCACGCAGGAGTGGAGGGAAACGGAGAGGAGGATAAACTATACAGGACATGATGAAAAAGAATCGGATGCGGGCATCGGAATACCTCAGTCATTATACAACCGACTGAGGTGAGCCCAGGCCTTTGCACTTATATCCACAACACTAATTATATATCTAGTATTATTGTCAACAGGTATATAGAAAATATAGTCATTATACAACCGACTGAGTATTATTGTCAACATAGTATAATCTAGGTACCGATAGTCAGCATGAATAGTAGTGTATGTAAATATAAGTAACGTACCCTCAGCAGCATGTAAATGGACTGAGGGTACTTGATACTAGTTGTATCATATACATATCTAAGTAGGGGGACAAAGCATGGGCCAGGGCCAGGGTCAATGCATCTGTGACAATGGGTCCTTGTACTCATCACAGTATCACATTTCGTCATACGTGATTCCTAACAAATCTCAGCACCCTGGTTGTTCACTTTTGACCATGCAGTTCATAATGCCTTGAAATGTGCTTCAATGCTCGTGCTGTCCATATACTTGATCGAGGTGAGCTCTTCCTCCATGTGGATGAGCCCCAAATCGGACTTTGCTTCATGCAGGGTCGTCAGCGAGGACCAGGCTTCTGCCACTGAGCCATCCAACTTAACCCCCATGCTGATTGAGTTCATAACGTTCAATGTGACCATGCTACACACAAAGGCATCGCACTGTAGCCATTCGGTCTCTGTGTTTGGTTGTATAGGGTGATTAGACAGAGTACGAATCCCTACATAGCTAGTAGCGATAAGTACATAATGACGTTTACGGGAGACGGTCCAGCTATGGCAACCACCTTACCCCGGTTGAACTGACAAAATTCATCAGCAACATATACACTATGGATCAAGCACAGGATCAGTTTGCAGTACACCACCCATGTTATCACGCTCGCTAAAAACTTGTTATCGCGGAACGCGTAAATATCAAACATGGTAGCCGGCGTGTTGAGCGCTTGAGCAACCACGTGCGTCCAAATCCTTCCTCTGACCGGACGGCTTTTCTCCGGACGTGTATAGAGTATTGGCTCTGAGTTCTTATAGACTCTTTATCTCTTCTCCTGTCTATCACTGATAGGCTTCCGCGGGGCCCTGGACCTTATACTTCTCTCTATATCTTGTTGTAAGTTGCCACATCACACGTAGGACGGCCGTGTCTCATCAATGCCATCGCGTCAGCAGGGTCAACCGCGATTACTTTGAGTTGGAGTAGTTTTCTTCCAGGTGAGTAGGATATAACAAGCTTTCTGTATTCTGATATCACAAATTCAAAAGACTGGACTTGAAATTAGGATCAATTCCAATCTCAACGCATTGTCGGATTTGTGAGTTCTTTTGTGAGATCTATGGGTAATCTGTCACCTTTGAACGTACGTTTGGTCCAGTAAAGACCTGCTTGACGCTTCGAGCAAGCTTTAACACGTTCTCTACAATCACCATTCCTTGTATAAGCTATGGAAGGCCAACACTTGCATCGCCGAAGGTCTAGTAAGGGTGAAGATGAGAATATTGTTCTGATCGCCCGACCTATGGAAGCAGAAACACCCTTGGATGAAGTTCCTCTGGTTCCTGCTCCTCCGCCACCTCGAAACCGCGTCGTGTCCTCACCGACTCATCACACAAGGAGCTTTTCGTCAGCCAACATGGGCCAATTGCTTTCTGCGAGCCCATTTCGACCAGGATTCAATCCCCAGCATCCTCCTAACGGTATTAATGGCTCCATCTCCTCGCTATCCCGCTCCTCGCTCGCACCAGCTGGCCCCACCCATGCCCGCACACGTTCAGTCTCTGCATTCAGTCCTTCCGTACACTCACCTCTCGGACCGTCCTTTCCTGCACCCACACCGCCAACAACCTTATCCTCTCTATCGTCTCCAAAAATGTACGCCTTCCCACCTGCCCCCACACCTATGAACACCTCCAATTCTGCCCCAGACCGCACTGGAGCGACTCTGAACCCAAGCCAACCACCTTCGAGACGGCACGCCCGAATCCATTCACGTAACCTCTCCGTATTCTTCCCGCGACCTGGTTCTCTGCCTACGGCATCCATTGCCGAAGACGGCACACAGGAGCTCGAGATCCCTCAACAGGCACCAGTAAGCACTGTCCCCGCCGCCGGCTCAAGCGTCAGCATGCCCGGACACCGCTCGCGCCGTACTGGCGAAGCACCACCCACACCTCTCGGTGTCGGATTCACTTTTGGTGGACGTCCACCACCCAGCTCCACCGACTCCAATCCCAACTCCAGCTCTAGCTCCGACTCCGATCTGACAACGAGTGCTCCCACGCCTATACAGCCAGTAGCGTCCTCGCGTCGCGGCCACCACCACAAACACTCAATGTCGCACAGTTTCTTCTCTTTCCTTGAACCGGGATCGAACGGGGTGGCCGGGTCTCAAGAGGGGGAGCTACACACCCAGCCCACGCCGATGCCTTTATCCCCATGGGCGCCGATCTCTGCGTTTCCGCAGTCTGCTAACGAGACGACAAACGGGTTCCCGCCTCATTCGCCGGTGTCCGAGAATGGACATGGGCATCCTCATATCCCAGATAAACTTTACCGCGAAGATGAAGAGTGGGACGAGCCCCAGTCGCAAGGTGCAATGGTCGCTGGTGTTGTACAGTTCGTGCTTGGCGCGTGGATGTGGGTGTCTGGACAACAGATCGGCTCCTTGTCCGTTACTGGTCTGGGATACTGGATTGTGTTTGATGCATTTGGTGTGGGCCTAAGGGGCATTGTGACGAGGTGGTTGGACCTCAGACCTAAAGATGGAGGAGGGACGCCTTCGGAAAGGGAGAGGAGGATGATTCGAAGGCCTTATGGGTGAGTCTTTCATCGCCTCGTTGGATGATGGGAGACGTAATTGAACTTTGTAGGATTGCTCCAGTGCAGACAGTGTCGATGTTCGGGCAGGCGGTGTATCTGATGTTTTCGTCAGTATATGTGTGTAAGGAGACCCTGGAGCATCTCTTGCTCAGCGCAGGTAATGTGGAAGGCCATCACCACCACCATGGGGATGATGATGAGAATTTGGTCGGGTATGTTCGCTGTTCTGCCCTTCGCCAATGTCCAGCTTATGAATTGCGACTGCCCATTGTAGAATCGAATTTCCCGTAGCCTTAGCATTCATCACACTTGTCTCGGTCATCGGGACGTCGCTACTCTATGATAATCACTCAAGGCTCGTCAGTGGTAAGTTTCAAGCCTCCCTTTTCGATAAAAAAACATGTATCATATCTCGTAAATAAAGTGACGGGCAGCAGAATACCAGCTCTCCAAACTCTTCTACGCTCTTTTTTCTCAACATCAAAATCCCAGATACCCGATCCACCACCCACCACTCCCCTCAGCATCTTGTTCTCGAACCCCTTCGTCGTAAGCCCCCTGGCCTTCGCTGGCGCCATCATCCTCGTTTCTTTTCTTGTGCCTGTGTAAGTTGCTTTCCTATCCATTCAAAGACCTCGAGCTAATATACTTCGTACTTAGGGAACACCACCGGACATGTGACCTCCTCCTCGCAGCACTTATCACCGTTGTTACATTCAACCTTGCTTACCGGGCATGCACAGTCCTCGGTACTGTACTTCTCCAGACAGCCCCGCCACGCGGGACTCCAGGTGGGAAGACCGAGGCTTTCCTCCGCGCCATGCGCGAGGTTCGTACCCAATCTCCCTCCTATCGCCCTCATACAACTCACTCTTCGTCGCTTTTCCCCTTTCCTCTTCCTAAATCTAAATTCACCAGGTCGAGCGCCACCCGCAAGTCTTGCACCTCCCCGCGCCGCACATCTGGCAGCTCACTCCAACTCCGGACCTTGCATCTGTGTCGAGATACAGGAAGGGCAAGGGCGTTTTGGACGAGGCACTGGTCGTGACGATGGAGCTGCACGTACGGCATGACCTTGGAGACGATGAGGTGCTTGCATTGACGAGATGGGCATGGGAGAGGTGTGCGAGCGCGTTAGGAAGGAGGGAGGGAGGTGAAGGGAGGGGTCCGGAGGTGACGGTGGGGGTGGTCAGGGGCTGAACGTCGTACGTTGAGTGTTTGAATGTTATATTGCGAGTCGAGTGTTGTTTAAATTGGTTATAGTATCTATCGAGTAGTTTGCTGTCCTTTTCATGTCATTCTCTGCGCAGTTTCAATGACCAGCATGGTTGATTAGAGACCAATAGTCATTCCTTCTCCGTGTCATTGAAGACATCTTGGCCTTAGAAAGCTGCAAAGGCCGGATTGTTTCGGTCTACTACCACTCGTAGGTTCACTCTTTTTGAAATTCATTTTACCTGCAATGAGACGTCGCAAATCTCCATCACATCAATTCAAGTTTAGTACAGTGGCATTAATGACAACGTAGTTGCGATCTGCACCACCGGTTCTTCCTCCACCTCGTAGATTGGTTTATATATACTCCCTCTTATACAAACCATAGCGAGCAATTCAGTGGAAATGGAAGAACGTCATTGTGTATAGTTTTTTTCAGAAAAGATTATCAATACTAATGTCTCCACGGGGAAACCTCGTCTACGGCATATTTAGTAAGGTGCAGCCTCCGCACACTTAACTCTTCGTCAGCAGACTCCCTGAAGGAGCGATGAGTTAAAGTCTTTCGTCGTTTCACCACAGTAGGGAAGAATAGTGCTCGTAGAAAAAGTTACCGTAAAACAACTGCCGAAATCCGACCTGCCTGGATCGAACAGGCGACATTGAGATACAACTTATCCATTACAGTCTCACGCTCTACCAACTGAGCTAAGGTCGGAATATCCATGTAAGTATTGTTGAGTCATCTTGATAAGTGACTCTGCCTCTCCTGAACTTACACCATGGTGAGACTTGGACAATAATAATTAAAATTCCTTTCAAGCCCTTACTAAATGCAGAAACCCTCACAACTCTACATTTTGTGGATGCATTTCTAGAGATACCAGCACTTTGTAATCTTATATACATTACTGAAATCCTCATGTATTTGACATATAGAGTTTCAAGTGATTGGCGAAAGGTAGAATATTCTTGGATAGGATAATCTGACTGGTCAAATTGAATACTTATTATTAGCTTGAGTGCAATCCTTTAATTCATACTATTTTTATAACCCAGTTTTTTTTCTTCTTTTGAATTTGCCTGTGGCTTCAAGAGAAGAATACACATATATTTCAGATCATTAATAGATAGCGCCATAGTCTTAAATGAACTTGAAGGAGTGAAAAGGAAGGGAGATCAGGCAACTCCTGTTGATTATTTTAACCTGTAGCTAGAATATATGTTCTCCAACCTTCTTTCTTCATAAATTAACTCTGACCCTTTCAAAGCCTGGCGAGAATGTAATTGATAGAGAAAAGTGTGCTAGAACACACTTTTTTGGCGTGTGGAAATAGCTGCAAATAGAAATGGCTAGGACCTCACACACTTTAGCAAGATCCTAGATTTGAGTCTCCATAATAACATGATACAAGGCAGCCATGAAAATACACTCAAGACAGACATTCCACACTTCTTCATGAACCAGAAGGATTATCATTGTTGAGCTGAAGAAGCTGAATTGTAACCAGGTAATGTTTTTTTGAAAAAGGCATAATCCGGACCTTGTATACTTAATGCCACTTGGGAAATAATTGAAATGAGACATGGAAGCATGACCGAAGGGAGGAAAGAAAACAAAGGGGAAGCAAAAAGAAACTAATTCAAAAGAAACAAATACCATGCAGATCCGACCTGCCTGGTTCGAACAGGCGACATTGAGATATAGCAAGTATCCATTACAGTCTCACGCTCTTCCAACTGAGCTAAGGTCGGTATATTCTCTATGTGAACAACGTATAATATGTCAAGTTCATGGCGCTTCGTCCGAAAGCAAAAGCCAAGCTCTATGCTACAGAATTACAAGTTCTGAAACGCAGCATCAACCACAGCCTTCTGCTGCACACCATACAACTTCCCAATCCCAGGCGCAGGCAATGCGCTCTCCTTCCTCCCACGATACCCCAACGTACCCCGATACCCAATCTCATCGAATACAGGCTGAATCCTACTCATCACGTGCATATACGCGCCCTGGTTTCTCGGCTCCTCCTGAAGATACACAATCTCCTCAACCCGGATGTACCGCCTCAGCGTGTCCGCGAGCTGCTTGAAAGGGAATGGCGAGAGCTCCTCGAGACGGACGAACGCGACGACGTTGGTGAGGTTGAGCGTCTCGCGGTGCTTGATGAGATCGTAGTAGATCTTTCCGGAAAGGAGAACGACGCGCTTTACTTGGCTTGCGTTTGTGATCGGGTCGTCGAGTACGGGTTGGAAGCGGGTTCCTTCCCCTAGATCAGAGAGGGAGGAAGATGCAGCCTGTGGCATTGTCAGGAAATCGGAAGGAGTACGGGTGTGGAAGACGCACGGATAACCGGAGCAACGCCTTCGGCCCAGCAACGATGAGAGGCTTACGGAAATTTCGTTTGATCTGCCTCCTCAAGAGGTGGAAATACTGTGCCGGCGTCGTAGGGTAAACGACGTGTATATTGACGTTTGCGGGTTTTCCACTCAGGGTGGGTACATAGGGATCATCAGACAGCTAGTGTGACGGCGCATCCATGGTCTGTGTAAGCGCTTTGGTAGGGTATGACTTACCTGCAACATGCGTTCAATGCGAGAAGACGAATGTTCCGGTCCGGCACCATCAAGCCCGTGTGGAAGAAGCATCACGATGCCACTTTGTTTAAGCCATTTGGCTTTGGGGACACGACGTTAGATTTGTGAGGCTTTCTCTTAAATTCAAAGGACCCATACTTTCAGCAGAAACCACATACGTATCGATGATGACCTTCGATAAACATCAGTGCTACATAAACCAAACACTCGACCGTATCACCAACCTGAGCACCATTGAAAAAGTCACCGAACTTAGACGAACGAAATGGCAGTCAACAAACGTCACACAAAAATAATGCTCTTACACACCTGAGCTTCCCAAATCGGCAAAAGATTCGGTCGTTCCCAGCTCGCTCCATACTCAAACTGTCCACAACTCATAAGCATCTCCTTTCATTCAATCAGAAATCCGAGAAGGTATCAACTCACCCCAAGTACAGCCATCTCGCTCAAGGAACCTACACATACACAATCAGCATCAGCAGTTTTGTAGGAAAGAAGAGAGTATGACTGAAATAACGTACTATTCGCCAACTCCAACTTCGTCTCCGTCCTAAGCACCTCATTAAGCGGGACATGAACCCTCTCCGTTCGCTGATCGACCAGCATCGCATGCCGCTGGCTGAACGTACCCCGACCTACATCCTGTCCCGAGATCCGGACGTCGCATCCTTCAAGCATAAGCGAGCCGAAGGCTAGTGCCTACACATTTCCAGCAAGAGCATAGGCAAAAAGTAACGGGAAATGCAAAGCAAACAACAACGAACCTCAGCCGTGGACCAATCAATCCCGACTCCACTCTCCAAACTCCTCATCCTATTCTTGATATGTCTCTCCAACTTCGAATGTACTTCCTACCAACCCAGACGAAACATCCAATTAGTCTCCCTATCCGATCATAAACCAAGAAAGAAAACGGGGAAAGAAACTCACAAAGTCCTCCGGGACATGCACACTCGCACTGCCAACCCTCCTCAACGTCTCCACCTCGACCCCGGTCTCGGGCTCGGACACCGCCTCCGCACTACCGGGCCAGACTATACCAGCCCACTGATTCCTGAGGAGCGCCGATACGTCGGGTGTGTACGACGACACGCGCGCAAGCTCGGCCTCAAGGTGAGCTTTGTGGGATTTGCGAATGGAGGTGATCGCTTGGTCATCGATAATTCCTTCGGACTGTGTTTCATGTGTAGGTGAGACGTTGGGAGATAAGAAGGGCAAGGGGAGGGGAGACAACCTTGAGTTTTTCTTCATAAATCTGAGGCACCGAACGACGCGCGTTGATTTGTTCGTACATAAGTGGTTGGGTGATACTCGGAAGATCAAGTTCGTTGTGTCTGTAGATTCCAGATTGTCAACACGTAGGTCTTCGTCCGTGTGCGTTACTTACCCCCTGTTTGGAATGATGCATGAGCGTTTGGAAGCAACGACGATATTTGAGCTAACTCACCATCGCCGATAAACAAGCAAATCAACAATAATATCCTTGCCTCTCATTTAGCTCAACCTTCCCCAGACCGAGAACGTAGAACACACCTTCCGGAAATACTTCCTATATCGGAACGCGATATCCATCGCACGAACGACGTCTATGAAACATGAGCATGCCCGCGCATCTGCGAAAGAAAAAGGAAAAACAAAGAGCCGAACGCACCCTCAGGATAATCGCCATTAACATGCAACACGGGAGTATTGATCATCTTTCCAATGTCCGAGCAGTAGAGTGAGGAGCGTGCACCAGATGCTGGGGTGGTGTATCCAATGCTATGCGGGAGTCAATCATGTATAAGGTTCTCACAAAGTGGCTTAACGCGTACTTATTGCTGTCAAATGATGAGCAAGACGATGCGTTACAAGAAAAGAAACGCAACGTACTCAACGACCAGATGAACCGTCCCCCCACTCGTAAAATGCGGTAAATTACCTGCGGAGAAACTCCCATTAGCCTCTCCGAACAAAAAAAGAAACACACAACATTGAATATCAAGACCTACTCAGACCAAGTCCCTCCATAACCACACCCTGCCCTGTAAAACTCGCGTCCCCGTGCAGCTGCACGCACATGACCCTATCTCCTAGTTCACAGTCCGCAGGCGAAGTCTTGAGCAGCGCGTATTGCTTTGCGCGCGTTTTGCCAAGGGCGACTGGGTTGACGGCCTCTATCCAAAACGTCCAGGTTGGATAGAATCAACGATTGACCCGAATAACAAAAGAGGGAAAGCTCACCGAGATGCGAAGGGTTAGGCAAGAGGGATACTTTGATTTGCTTCTTATGCGGGGCGCCGTAATCCAAGATCGGGGAAGCAACGAGGTGCGATAGCACGTCACCCTCAACGCCAAGGTATTCAGGGTGTTCGGAGCCGCCTTTGATTTTGTTGAAGAGCGCGGCTGCGGGGAGCTGTAGGAGGTCTGCGAGGAGGTTTAGGCGGCCGCGGTGGGGCATTCCTATTAACAAGGTATGATTGGTCGATTTGGTCGATTGGGATGTCAAAAGAAAGAAGTACCTATTATGATGTGTTGTATCCCGCCATGCGAGGCGGATGAGAAGAGCGAGTCGAGCGCTGGGAGCATCGATTCGCCGCCTTCTAAGCCATACTAAGGTAAGAAACGGAGTGTGAGTATATATGTATGTTTACAAAAACAATGTAGATACGCGTTTGAGGTTGGGAAATTTGAGCTGAAGAAAGTTGTCGAGTACTTCACTTCGCGCCAGGAGTTCGTGTATGCGTAGCTTCGCTTTGGCGTCAGCGATTGTGATGGGCGCTTCTTCTGAAGTTGGTAAGGACTCGGATTCGAGGAGGTGAGAGAACCAGAGTCGTTCTGTTTTGGAGGGTGAGTGCATATACTAATGTACAAAAGAGTCAGCATTTAGACAGGATGCACGCTTTGAGAACACCGACCTCATACGCGATCCTCCCTACATAAACGTTCCTTATATGCGTCGTAATCTCAGCAAGAGTCCACCACTCCTGCACCGAGCTACCCCGCGACGAGTTCACAGGCTTCGTCCAGAGTATACCATTGACATTGTACTTCTTCGTGTCGTCTGTAAGACCGTAGCGCCGTGGATTGAGTGCTGCGACCTCTTCGCGGTGGATGAGGTCTAGAGGATCAATGCGTGCTGCACGGTGTCCATGTGTGCGCATAGAGTCGACATAGCGAAGAAGGGGGGCATTCTGAGCACGGTTTTCGAGCTGTTCTTCGGTGTCTGTTCGTCAAGCCTGGAGTTACCCATCATGTACTGGATCGTCATGCATGCCACCCACAGTCAGGAAATACATATTCTCTTCTCTTTCGAAAACCAAACGATTCGTCGTGGTATAGACGGAGACCTACAGCTACATTGCGGTGCAGTGACGAGCGCGCCGCTGCCAAGGCCAAGCGTACCATCACTCGTTGACGACGGGCACAGTGTCGAGGCCCAGTTTCCTACCTAGAGGTATGGATAAGAAGGGAAGATGTATGCAGTCCATGACGACACGGGCGGAACTTGCAGGTGGCGTTGCAAACTCCAAACTCCGGGCGCTTCTTTGCGACGCGGTCACGTGGACGCAGATAAGCACGCCCCAAGTTCCTATCTCTTTCCGAATTTTGGCAGATAAAGAGGGAAGACGTATGCGGTCTCTTTTGACACAGTCTCGGAACGCGGAAATGTAAAAATCAAGACCAGCCCAAGGGTCGGAAAGGATCACAGGCCATGGAGTTGCGTTTGATGAAGAAATATTGTGAAGCATGGTAATGTATGGGAGTGAGCTGTCGAAGGGGATAGTCCGAGTCTAACTCTTGCTCTACGATCTCGCTGATCATGTTTCCGCATCAGTCTGAAGCCCGAACCCCAAATCTGACGTTCAAAACGATGATGATTTCGTACGTCCGACGCGACGGCCGGGCTGTGGCAGTCGTTGGACGTACGTGCATGCGCTAGTGTACATGTCGTCGGAAGCAGCTATACCGACGATCAAAACAGAAATATCAAGCCAACTGAGATGGCCATGGTGAGTTTCGAATAAAAATTTGTGCATTCGCAATACTCGTAAGCCGAGGAAATCGTCACCCAAACGCTTTCCCCCTCTTACTTGGAAAATAAATCTCTTCCCCTGGAATGCTTCACCCATCCTCTGCCTTATGTATGTCCCAACTTTAAATCGTGAATAAATCAAACTCCAATATCTTTAGGACTAACTGACATACCTGTGATTGCACATCAGGATTCAAATGTCCATCAGCTAGGCTCGTTACCATCCTGCCTAAACTCATCTTTCTATTTCTTTCTGGAAACAAGGTAAACAACTACCACACCAACGCTGCAGGAGAACGTCCTTCCCGAACCCTTCGTGAGCGTTATTCGTTGCCGATTTCATCTGATTATTTGCGAATGAATTCATACAGTAATTTCAATCTCATGTGGCAAAGTAGAGTTCATGTGCAGATAAGCGATATGTTCATCCTCTCGGGTTCTCAAAACGTCCGAGTTAGTGTATCCGTATGCTGATCATCTGAGATGACAGTCTGGCATCGTTTCGCACAGCTAGGATGTTAGGCAAGGCTACTTGTAAGAAGCCGATTCGTTCACTTGTCACAGTCCTGTGTTTCTCTTTCACGTCATCTCTTTGATCATCAAGTGTAACCGTTTTCTCCTACCACAACATTGTTCGTCCTTTATTCCAAAAACAGTCGGAATAATCAGCAGATACCTTGTGCTCGAACTCCACTTGATAAAATGTACCTTGATACAGCGTCCTGCTGATACGGAGGTCTCAAACAGAACCTTGGTTTGATACCTGTATGTCAGTTACGTTTCGGTACCGAATCCATCAACTTCGGGGCCATGTCTGTCGGCACCAGCATCTATTCAGTTGTTCCTCTTCCCCTGGGGCTGGACTTCGTGGCAACCCTCCCTTTCCTGATTGATCCCTGGTTTTAACAACCCATCTTGATGCGTCTCCATGATTCAAGTTTCTGTGCTGATTGTGTTCCTTCAAACAACTCCCAAATGAGCCTCACACTCAAGTGATGACAGGATTTGCTAGCATGTATGGAGTACTATATAGCTGTGTTTCTCGGTTCTTCTTTTTCCCTTAATCATCCTTCGACATGACACCAGATGAACGCTCGATCCTTCAAAACATCGGGCATGACTTCGTATATGACACCTGGCATATAGCTATTACCACCCTATTTTACGGTAATTACTTCTCTCAACAGAACAAAAGAGCCACCAACTCCAGTTATCTCATAATACAGGTCTCTATCTCGTGATATTCGTCATTTCAACAACAGCATTCCTGTGCGCTACTTTCATGCTTCCGAAAACAATTTTCTCAAACCCCTATAACGATACACAGTTCACGTAGGACGACTCGGAGGCTGCGTTCAAGTCAAATCCTCTTCTTCTCGAACGTCGTGTCCTTCCTAGTCGCCACAATACAATGGGGCGATTTCGTCGCAGACTATGTATCCCAGATCCGTTCGTCCCTCTTGGACGGCGCTGGCCAGCCATTTGATCAGGGGAGACTTGATGTTATCGAACTACAAATGTTTCCAGCGACAATAGTCAGCAATTGGTCGTCACATATACTAGTATGTGGTATTCATGCGACTGTTATTCGACCTGAGGGCCTGATATTCCTGGCTTTGCGCCTTAGCCATTCATTGCTGATGTCGTTGTCGTGTGGAGATCTTGGGTCCTGTTCAGGGAAAGCAAGTGGCTGATACTTGGCCCTGTCCTACTCCTCATTGCTGCAACCGGTAAGTGAGCCCCGCTACTTGTCGTGGTCAGACTCAATGTTTAATGACCCCTTCACAGCTACAAGTGTAACGTATCTTGGCTTAACTTCGTCCCTCCGAGGATATCTCGCGGACGATATGGGCCAGAATCATCCAGTCGAGAGCGTCTATACTGCATTCATTGGGCTTTCGTTGGCAACGAATGTGGCTTATACGGTGCTTGTCTTTTACAAACTTTGGTGAGCAACTAGTCCTTGCGGCATATCCAGATCAATAATTTCCTTCCTCGTATCATTAAGGTCTTATCGAGGCTCGACTCACAAGCAAGTTTCCAACACTCCTGCCGAACGAGCGCTTCTCGTTCTCGTTGAATCCGGAGCACTCTTTTGTTTGTTCCAAGTACGCCGAGGGTCACACTAATATGTGAACGCGCCGCTTCTAAAGCTTTGAATGGTCTTCAGGTGGCTATGTTAGTTTTATTGTTGGTGCCAAAAGGTCTGTCACCCACTTACAACGTCGTCCTTGGGATTGTGCTTTGCACGTATACTTTATGCTGCGTATGTATCATCGTAAAGGGTTATCCACGAAATTACCTGCCAACCTCATTCAATCTCCATTTCTCGCAGGCTATCTACCCACCGGTCGTCGTCATCTTGATCAATTCCAAAAAGGCTCCTGTCGCCACGACTTCTACTCCGTCTTGCACTGATACCGAGGGGATTGTCTTCACCACTGTCATTGAAGATTAAATCAGGCTTCTGAAGCTAATGTATATCTTACTTTCAATAAATCTATAACGCTTGTTCACGTTCGCCAGTTTTGTCTCGGCCTAAACAAGAAAAGGTCAATTAGGATGTGTATACGTATACGCATTTTGTAATACTCTTGTATGGTGGCTCTAATTGAAAATACACAATGGCGGTTGCGTTCTAGGTCGATCGGCCAACCTATGTAGTTGGTGAGAAGATGAATTGTAGTCAAGGACCACAATAAACCCGACGCATCTTCCTCTGAGTTGGACGAAGCCTTCTGAGTAGAAAGGGGATCGACTGTCTCAAGTACTGCAATCCGATGCCATAATCTCCAGTCTTCAAGAAATTGTAAAGGTCTGATGAAACATCAGCTTTCTCACTCGATAATAGTTTCATTTAGCTTTCCTAAACAGTTTCATGCGGGACGCACCATAAGGAGAAGGTTAATAAAGAAGACGCGTACATGTATGAAACCTGATTTCACCCACTCATCTGGCAATGGCTTTCACAAAATTTGTCAGATCAAGGAAGGGTTGAAGAGGAATGCTTGAAGGTTATCCAGAGTAGCAAAGGGTTCAAGAGGGAAGCTCCCTGCTCAGGTCCAGGGCAAAGAAGTGCAGGTATGACTATCAGATCATCAGACTCAATTTTGTCTAGCGGCAGGGAAGACAAATTGTTATGATATAATCTCTGTAGAAATTGGACGTACCTCCGGCTCCCGAATTGAATTACAAGAAAGAAAAACGAGGAGCACTTTACTCTCTGAGAACATCGTTAAAAGTAATATAATGTTCACATGGATACATCTAGGCAGAATGGGTTCCCCGGGAGCTGAAACAGGACGACGGTTCGACAGGCACATCGTCAAAATAAAATACTCCTCTGGCTTCGGGCCTTCAGGTATCGAAGCCTGTCTGCAGATTACACTTTGATTGGAATATAGTTTGTCATCTCGATAGATATTCAGCACTACTATAACTCGTTTTCGGGTGCCCGATATGGATGTCATCCGAGAGGAAGTTGGCGTTGCACTTGACAATGAATACGATTGTGAAACACAGATCTGGAAATTTATGAGACTAAAAGCATTGCTTACTTACTTAATGTCGCCTTATTCATCACTTTGAAGTCATGAGTACAAACGCGTATCGCACATCCAAGTACTGAGTTTTGTTGCGATGCCAGAGTATCAACTGTCTGTATTTATTCCCAATTCATTGTACTTCGTCCAAACGAGAGTCAAATCAAGGCTGGATCGTTCGACGACGACGCATCACTCCGACTTCCGATTCCGATTCCGACTACTCATGGTCGACGTTCATTCCATTTGGACAGTTCTTCAATGCAGGAGAAGCTGACCAGAACTCATCGCTCTTGATAAGCACAAGGCCCAATTATGCTAAGCTAGAAGTTGTGGGTATAGGTTGCTCCGTCGGCTTTCAGTGGGAACTATTGTTCTTTGCCATTGTTTTTTGTGAGCCTTGTCTTCCTCCAGCCTTAACTTATGTTTCACCCAGCTTCAAACTTTCTTTGTTCGAACAAAAACCTTGTTGTATGATTGAAAGGAAGTCGTATCCATTGAGACGTTGTCTAGCATTGGTCTAGTATGACAACAGTCTCGGTTAATTCGACGTTCATGTGTACATATACCCTGGGACCTTGAAGTCAATTCAAGTTTTTCCTACGGCGCACTCTTGTTTCTGAGATCAGTATTCGTAAGCATGAGTGTTGTCTACCTCTGTCCTGTCTTAGAGACGGCCTGTTTCTACAGGCATTCTAGATGGTTGTACCAAGGATTCATCGTATCCCAGACAAGATTTTTGCAAGAATCAAGACCTTGTTCAAGCCCTTGACTGTCATTGCAAAGGCACTACTCAAGAAAAAAAGTGTGTTTCTTCCCATGACTTGTTGTCTCCAATCTCATTATCATGGAGTAGAATCAAGTATATTACGATACCAGTGGCTCTACAGGCCTGACTCTGACGGCTTCGAGTCGCCGCCAATTGACATCATCGCTTCTTCACAACATATCAGACTATCTTTAGGGATATCCGGCAATCGAAGTACGAAAAACCCTCTTTTACATCTTCGCGAGATGTTCGAGAAACATGCTGACATTGGTCATGCAATTAAAGTTACGGCTAAGCTTGATGCAGGACCGTCGCCTCTAGGACAGGGCTTCCGTCGCCTTGGAGAGTATCTGGGATATATCGGTAAAGAAGAAATCGGTTTTAAGCACTGGACGGAGCTCAATATCGATCTTCCAACCGAGAAGCCTCTTTACTTCGCTTTAGATTCTCCAAGTCATTCTGATCTTCTACTTCCGCCAAAAGCGTTAGCCAATTTGAAGCGCCTGACGTGGAGCGCTCATCGAGAGCAGCTGATCGCTTCCTGGCTGCCTTTTACCCCTTCCCTCCTTGGCACCCTTACAAATCTTACCTTGTGCTGTGACCTTTCACTGACTGATTGCTCCCATATTCTTTACCATGGAAGACAGCTAAAAGAGTTTACCGTGCGTACTCTTCGAAGGGATATCTCGCACTGTCCTGTACTTTCCCAACAATTTCATGCCTCAGATGCCACTCATTTAACATCCTTGACTCTGCGGTCTGACGATGATCTAGCACCTTTGTTGATGCAATGCAAGTTCCCCTCGCTTCGTCATATTGATTTAGACCTTCTCTACCCCATCGCTTCGACCTTTCGCTTGTTCAAGTTATGGTCAACCGTTGAAACGATCAATTTATCAGGTGATTTGAAACAAGAGGATGTAGATTGGATAGGCTCTCAGTATAGTCATATGCATGTGCATCACGTTTTTGTTCCTGGACTCGCTGTATTTCACTGTACCGCGTCTAAATGTCAAAAGTGAAACTATGAATGGTGTAGATTACAGTAGATACATATAATATTTCCTTTTTAGATACCCGAAATAGGTTTCCGTTCTTCGCTTTAGTTGTGGCCAAACCTATGCCACCATTCCACGATTCAAACTGACAAGATGCCCAATCAAACAATGATGATCACAGAAACTTGATGATACGTACCTGGGTCATACTGTACTTGGCAATGACTTCAACACATAACTCTGTCGTCCTCGTGAAGAATTTGATCCTAAAATAACGCCTGGAGCCACATTTGTTGGTGGCAAGACAGGAAATGGAGAACTCGTGGTGGCTATGACATTGGTCGCAGCTTTAGTTGTGGTAGTGGTCGGACCTGCGATACAATGCACTAGCCCAGATGTGACATCTTTCTGAGGGAGGCTACAGACGCTAACGCCGTTCCATGGCTCGAACCGAAGCACTGTCAGCTATACGGGTAATGCACAAATCGGACAGAGATCCACATTTTCGATCGTGATATTGAACATTTTAGCGACCTGCTGCAGAAAGGAGAAGAAGTTTCGGAGAAAAGGCTTGCACAGACGGAAACGATCACGGGAATCATGTTTGGAGGCGTCGCACTTGGTATTGGAGGCTTTTCTGACGTTGTGGAAGTGATAAGTGTCGTCATCGTCGTAGTCATTGACTTAGTAGGAACTAAAGAAGGCACTTTAATTACAGGACTGACCAATGCACCTGTTCCCCACGGAATTGGTCGACCTTCCGGTTGGGTAGGATTAGGCGCGATGTATCGTATATGGAAGTAGATATGTCTTTCCAGGCAGTCGTAGAATTCTTGTCTCCTGCCCATGCAATGCAACATTTTTTCCCTGCCGTCTGCGAATCGCCAGCAGGGAAGTTGGGGATTACATCGGCGCGGACGTAAATGCATATTAATGCGATGCTAACAAAGATTGAGGAGAGCATATCCCCAGGGAAAAAAAAGACGTAAATTGCGCTACAAGTCAAAAAAGATTCGAGTCTTAGAAGAAGACATGAGCCCTTCATAGAAAAAAACGAGTTTGAGGATAGCGGAGTCTAATCCGGTTGCTAACAAGGACGCGAAGGCATGGAGATGCAATCGTAGTTCCGCTGACCCCGGTAGTCATTTTCTATCATGATCTTCCTAGATACCGGAGCATTTGAACATTAAGAGGGACGAAGAGGGTAACGATATATCATGTATGTTGAGCCTGAGGGTAACATATTTGGTTGTATTAGGTCGTTTGGATCGATTGATCTCCTACCATCAACGTGCACTTCGAAGATTGAATCCTTGTAACATTGTCTAACCTCCTGACCTGCAATTCTTACTCCTTGATGTCTGAGGATAACTGGAAACGTATCTGCTCCGCCAAAAAGACTGCTCAATTTGCCTCTATTCCTTCAGACTGGATTATCGATGTCCCTTCTGAAACCGAAACAAATGTTCTGGGGGTTCCTGCTCGCTGTGGTCTTCTCAGTCAACGTGAATTAGAGATTACTGAAACCACAAATGTAGCTTATCTGATAGAAAGATTACACTCTATGGAGTGGTCGTCTGTCGAAGTGACTACGGCGTTTTATAAACGTGCTATCATTGCACAACAGCTTGTACGCCTGTCAGCCATATGGCTTAATTTGCAGAGACCTAATTCGACCTTTTTCTGGTAAGACCAACTGTCTCACCGAGATTTTTGTTGATCGAGCCTTGGAACGAGCGAGAGAGCTCGATGACGTTTTGACCAAGACGGGAAAACCTGTAGGACCTCTACATGGGTTACCGGTATCCCTTAAAGGTATTGATGAAGCATGTTTAATTCAATTGCGTCCCGTTACGATGGATCTCAAGACCAATTCACGATGAAAGGCCTTGAAACGGTCATGGGTGTGTCTACACTTTTCGTGACATATTGGAACCGCTCGTCGAATATCTCTTCCTCGAAGGATACGTTTCATGGGTTGGAAAACGGGCTGACAGTGACTGTGTTCTTGTTGAATTGTTGTACAAGTGCGGTGCGGTTCCTTTTGTTCGTACCAATGTCCCACAGACATTGATGGTAAGGAAGTCCTCCTCTCGTATTCCATGGTTTAATACTGTTTTAGTGGGGCGAGACCTATAACCATGTGTTTGGCCGTACCACGAACCCATATAACCGCAAGCTCACGCCAGGCGGTTCTTCTGGAGGCGAAGGTGCGCTCCTTGCCATGAAAGGCAGTCCACTTGGTGTCGGTACCGACATTGGAGGGTGATTAAGGTTTCAATTTCGACATCGTTTGACTTCTCAAGACAGTCCTAGCTCACTGCGTATTCCGAGCGCATTTTGCGGCTTATACACTCTCCGACCATCCTACGAACGCCTACCATACTGTGGTGCAGTCAACGCCCTTGAAGGGCAAGAATCAATATCTTCAGTACTCGGTCCGATGGCCAACTCGATGTCAGGGGTCAAGGTTTTCACTCAAGCCATCATAGATGCAAAACCGTGGACAAAGGATCCGCTTGTACTGAGGAAAGAGTGGTCAGAGTCAGAATATAGTCTTCAGAACCATGGTGGGGGGAAGGGACTTTGTTTTGCTATCATGTGGGATAATGGCGTTGTTCGGCCACATCCACCTTTGCAAAGGGCAATGGAGATGACGAAAGCCGCTCTGGAACTCGCAGGACACAAAGGTGGACTTTCCGGACTCGTATTTCTGTACTTGGTTGACTACGAGTTTATTCATAGTGATTGATTGGGAGCCTCATCGCCATCTAGAGATCTATAAGAATGCGGTCAGTCTTTTGCAATTTGTGGACTTCTGTCCTTGACTTTCTACGTTATCGACACATAGGAAACAATCTTTGTAGCAGACGGTGGTCACGACTATCGTGTGCAATGTGAACTTTCTGGAGAGCCATTAATCACAACGATGCTTCCTGAAGATGGAATTCATCCGAGCGGATTGAGTGAACCATTCGTGAAGACACTCGTCGGCGAAGCATCTCATCTAAGCGCTTATGATGTGATAGATCGAATTTTCTCTTCTTACTGGAACACATGCTAATATTGACCAAGCTCTGGAAACTGCAGAAAGAGAAGCGCGACTTGCGCAAGTCTCATCTTGATCATTGGGAACGCACAGTGTCTAGAACGGGGACTGGGCGCCCAGTGGACGCTATCATTTCACCCGCGGTCGCATATACTGCTGTCCCACATGGTTTAAATACGTATGTACTTCCTAGTAAGCTTGGCCTAGCACCCGCTGACAAGAAGTGCACAGAGATTCATTCTACACGACTTTATGCAACGCACTGGATTATGCATGTTGTGTGTTCCCCGTAACTTTCGTAGATTCAAAGCTCGATATTCCTCAACCACCACACAAATTCCACAACCATGAAGATGAAGCCATCTTCGAGCTATGTCTGTTTCTCCTGATGACACACCTAATATATCCTTCGCTGAACATTAGATCACAGATTCGACGAAGATGTTTTCAGAATGTCCCGTAGGTCTGCAGCTCATTGGACGGTCTCAGGAAGAGGAAGCGGTGATAGCGATGACTGAGATTGTGGATGATGCTCTTCACGCTGCTCGCTGCAATCTTTGATGTCTTAACCGTGTGTCACAGAGAGTTAAGTTCTTTTGTATAGTATCAAAATGTTCGTATCCAGAATGTGGCACCACAAGGGGATGTAAAATTTGTCAAAGATTTATCATATTAATCTAACTTGTAAGTATTGGCTGTTGCAGCATCCGTTATGTCCGAGGTATATCTCTACAGGAGTCCATCCAACATATATCGTCAGCTCAGTGTTAGGGGCAGTAAGGCGGGTAACGTGCTGTTTACTATCCGTAATGTAATGAATGCGGGGTTGATTCTGCAATCTAGACTTGTTGTACCCACCCGTTCACCTGAGAGGTGGATTTTTGGCATCTACATCCGACTTCATTGGCTGTTTGTTTCTTCTGGCGTTCTACATATCGAAATAGTTGTCATGCCCCTGAGAGCACTAAACAGGACAATAATTACAAGGCATATGTATACTATTCACCGTTCCTCATACATGTATAATATGCATCTGATAAAGAGTAACACCATGTATACAACTATGTGTGCAATATATCTATATCTGTGGAGTGAATTCATTAAAGTGGACAGAAACAGGAAACAGCATATCAGACTAAGCCCTGTAAGTATGGTAGATATATAACTACAGATCTTAAAAGGGGATATAAGCCTATAGATGGAGGAACCGCTGGCATTGCCACCTCCATCTCTTGTACCTTTCATGACGCGCACGCCCATCAAACTTGTTGCGATGTTTGACGAAAGAACTGATGAAGATAGAAAAATCGTTAATGGATATGAAAGGACCCAGACAAGATTCAGACGAAGGTATTTGGCGTAAAAGGTTTTGACATTACCCGCATATTACTTAGAAACTTCTAATAAAGAGCAGATGTAAGTTCTAGATATCAGTAACAGCTTCATTATACAAGAATACAGTAAGTAGTAAGGAAAGAAGAATCTAGAGGATTGTGTCCGTTATTTTTTACGACTCAAACGAGACTTCAATGATCCCAGAAGGCTCTCTGTTCGAATACGGCAGAGGTAGGTGAAGATATATATGGAAATGATCTATCATCAATCAAGGTCAGCGTTAATTTTAAGGAAAAAGAAAGACACTGAACCCACATTCATTATAACATATACAATGAATATCCCGAAGTTTCTCCAGTGATGACTGTAGAAAATGTTGAAAGTTGATTCAAGGAACTGATCTGTGGTGGCGTAGGCACAAAATTGGCAGTTAGAGGTAGCAGTTGGGTTCGTCACGTATCCTCCAGCCTGGTTCATGTAGGCTTGAAGGTACCCTTGACAGGTCTGTCCAAATGGAGGGTCAAGAGACACAAGCTCGACCTGAGCGCAGACGAGAGGCTTTCGACCAACGGCTGAGAAACATCGGAGAATTGTAAACCAGCTAATAAATTACTCTGGATTTCAATATTGCCGTACCTTGTCCAGTGAGACCCTCTATGAGGTACGTGTAGGGAGAGAGGCGATACCTGCGAAAACAGCATGAGACTTGTCCAATGCACAGATAACATCTTACATCCATTTCCACCAACCAAGTAGTCGGTAAGGTTGTAGAACACCGTTGCTGGAAAGTTCTTAGTTGTGTTAGGATGGTTGTGCAAGGGACGTACAATGTGAGGACGAAAGAGAAGAGAACAGAGAACAGAAGTGCCGCAATCTCTGTTGATGGTGCCATAGCAGCGACACACATGGAGAACGATGTATAGTAGAGCGGGAACATGACGCCTAGCATGAGGTATGTATATCCAGCCCTAGCAGTGTCAAACGCGACGGTCCAGTACCAACAGAAAAAGAAGATCGACGAGCCAAAAATGTTCCAGGGGAGCTCGGCCAGGAACTGCGAAGTGACTAGCGCAGTCCAACTGTACATCCTGCTCGGACGTTCACGAATCTCATAGATCTTCCGAGTATTGATGAACGGAACTTGGATCTGGTTAGACAGTGGGGCTGACAGGATGGTAGCCATGTAAACAGCCTGAGTAGAGTCATCGGCTTAGGTTCATGTAATTAGAGTGAGACCACGCACAAAGAGTTGGTTCTGAGTGCCTTGCCGTGTATTCTTCGCCTTAAAAAAGGTGAACTACGAAATGATAGTTAGTCGAGGAGGGACAAAGATTCAAGCCAAGAGAAAACGAACCCCAATGAAAAGACCACCGAAAATATCCAGCACAATTTTTGCATTAATGTACGTGGGGTTCCTCCAAAAACTACGTGAATTCCGGAAAAGAAGCTCTTTGACTTGGTGTAACCAAGGCGTGGCAAATTCAGAATGGAATGCTTCAGCAACAGGGGGCCGACTTCGTCCTTCTGTATGAATCCTCTCCAGTTCTTCCTGCGTGGCAGTAGCCTCTGGTGAATTTTTCCAAATGTCGTGCCTCAAATAATGTAAGTAGGACAAAAGAACTGTTAAAAAAAACGTTCTCACCAGTTTACGTTACTGTTCGCTGTTGCGCCAGCACCAATAACATCCAACATGAATTCAGCCCTAGGGTAAGGATTGAGAATAACAGAAACGAGAATTTGTCTCAATAACATACGGATTTTCTGCAGGGTCACATTGACGAGAACCATTCCTCTCAAAGTAATTGATAAGAGTGGTTGCATTGTGACCAAGATTGCCGAAGTAAACTGTCTGGCCGCCCTTGCGGAGAAGAAGCAGCCTATCAAAGATCTATATTTTCAGTTGGTTAGGTCCTGCGGTAAAACGCTGACGGTAGAACGCTACACACCTGGAACAGTTCCGCAGAAGGCTGATGGATACTGTAGGGTAGCTACCGTCAGAGAAGGTCAACACAAGAGAGATGACTGCATAACATACGTGCAAAGAATGGCTTGGCCATTATCAGCAAGATTCCTCAAGAACCTCATGATAGCCCATGCACTTTGAGAATCAAGCCCAGACGTTGGCTCATCCAGGAAGAGAAGGAGTTTGGGCTGAACGAAGCATTCATACAACATCACATTTTTCCAAAAGACAAACAGACCTTGGCAGCCAGCTCGACAGCGATTGTGGTACGCTTTTTGAATTCGACATTCAGAGATCCTACGGAAGCTTCGGCATAGGCCTCGAGTCCGCACATTCTCAAACATTCTTCGACGCTATGGAAGTATATGAGGAGGGGTTAACATTGAAACCCTACTAAGACCTACTATGCTTCCTTCTCGGCCATTGGGACGGACGCAGGTTGACGGAGCGAAGCGGAGAAACGAAGGGCTTCGCGGACAGTGTCAGTGGGGGTGTGAGTGTCCATTTGTTGACAATAGCCACTGAATATCAAAATTCGTTGAGAGGGAATAATCCTGAGGTAACAAAAGTCATACCTTTGAGACTGGAAGTCCAGTGGCGGTGGTTGACCGTTGACGAATCGATCACCCTCGATAACGCCAGTATTCACGCGCTGAGCCAAGACGTTAAGCAGAGTAGTCTACAACAAGCAGTGTCAGAATAAACTTGATGTATAGCAAGTTCCCGAACGAACCTTCCCTGCACCCGACTCGCCCATAAGGGCAGTAAGCTTCCCAGGGACAACATAACCAGAAACATTATCAAGTAGCAGACGAGTACCACCCGTGACCGGGACAGTATATCTGAGATGTTGCCACGAGAAGAAGTCCCTCATAGCCGGAGCAGTGGCGAGAGCCCTGTCAGTGATCTCCTTGTCCGGGTCCGAGACAGGTTGACTACTAGGCAAAGTCTTTTCCTCATCGACGGGATCAGCATCATGAAGAGTCGCAACCTTTGCGCCGCGCTTGTAGAGGACCATCTTCGACTCTCCCGCCACGGAGGTATTGTATTCGGTGAAGATCAGTAGGCAAGCAACGAAACCAACCGCAAAAGCACAGACAATACCGAAATTCTTTTGATAAATAGCTTGTGAGCTCCTTGACATTCCAGTGAAGACTTGAGGGACAAACGCACCCTCCAGACATGCGAGAAGCTATAATCGTATGAAAGTCTGATGAAATCGTTACCGTCGACGATGCTTTGACCCTTGACTGCTCCGAGTGTGGGACAAACTTGATTGATCAAGCTAACACCTTCATACCCAGGACCTTGAGGCACAAGATTAGAGCATGTGCCGTTGAGGGTATGGAACTCGTTCGAGATGATGCTCTCGAATCCATAGCGAAGAGGCTAAACAAACGGTGACCCTAAGTTACTAATCGACAGAAGATTCACTCACGTTGACGTAGGATATCCAACGCAAAGCTCCGATCATTGATGCCTTTGGGATAGTATAACCACTGAGTTCGAGAATCAGCACTTATTGCGCCCATGTTCCCGAAAGAGAGCAAGAAAACTCACGTGTAAATGATCATGGCGAGGAGCAGAATACCCGAGACTGCCTGTGCAGACGCTTCAGCTTCGAAGGCCGCAGCCATACCTCTGAACCAGGCCCTCATCGTAACGGACATTGCGAAAACGAGCAGGTAGTAGATGCTAGGCAAGTATGAGTAAGACATGATGGAACTATTAAAAGACGCTCACAAGAATTGGCCAGCGGTAGTCTGTAAGCCAGAAATAAAGTAGAGGAGGATGGCGAATACGGTGGAGGTGAGGAATGTGATTGGGACATCGACAATCGTCATTGCCAGCCTGTAAAGCGCGTTCATTGACAAAACATTGAAGACAGGCAACAAAAAGCGTACGCTTCGATGAACGGATGATACATCGCCGCCTTTGCATGTCGATTGACGATAGGCCGTTGCTTGAATAGAGCCGGGATCTCCGCTATACATGACAGCGCTGGGAACAACAGTGAACTGAAAGTGACGTGTTATAAGCGTTTATATAACATCGCATTAGGTCGAACTTACAAGAACAAGACACCGCCACGAGAGAAGTAATATGAGGTAGCTTCAGGACTCTGAACGAAAACTGTGCCAACGACGACACCCTGGAGGACAAAAGAGCTGAGGGAAATTAGCAAATAGCTTGTATATAATATGAAGAGTATTCACAGAATGAGGACAAGAGGCTCAGCCTTGTTACCCCACAGGATCTGCACCCTCCGTCTCATCACAGCCCTAGTCTGCATCGGTATCGAAATCGTATACGGACTACAAGAAATCACCAATTCAGACGTGCACGGTAAAGAAAGGAGTAGATCTTACGATTTCTTCGGCATGCGCTTCGCGTGCTCAGCTACCACACTCTGTCCATACGCATGACTCCTCTCCGGAATCCCAATGAAAGCATCTTTGTACAACTGCATATCCCTCCTGTTATCTCTCGCCACATCTGACTTAATAAAGTAGTTCGCAAACTCGTCCGCTGTGCGCGGCACCGGTCCAGCCCCAGCGTCCATGTCAGTTCTCGGGATCCGCCCGCTGGGATCTGTAACAGCAACGAGGAAGTCTGGGGTCGTTTGTCTATTGGCGGGCTGGTATCCCATGTCTATGAAGTATTGACGGGCTTGATCCGCGCGTCCGAAATACGCCATACGTCCTTCGTAGAGAACGCAGACTTTGTCGAAGAGTGAATAAAGTGTTTCACCGGCTTGGTAGATGGAAACGATGGTGGTTTGGTGGTCAATATCAGTAGCGATACGCAGAGCGCGCCCGAATCTAAAGTACAGAAGTGGTTAGCTGGAAACAAAGGATGCCATGATACGTACTCAAGGGCTGTAGATGAGTCCAAGCCACGCGTTGAACTGGGATAATGATGATAAGGGATTGTGGGAGACGAAATGGTGAGTAGCTTACTTGTCCCACGACTGAATCCGACTTCTTGTAGCGAGCGCCTCCGCAATCGACACACGCTTCTTCTCACCGCCGGAAACACCCCGAATAGCAGCATCACCAACCGGCGTATTCTGTACATGTCTCAACCCAAAAATTGTCGATAGAATCTCTGTCATCTTATCAACGTATGCGCCCTTCTTCTCTTCAATACGAGCATGAGGGACACGCGTCTTGGCTGCGAAGTCAAGCGTTTGCTTGACGGTCATAGTGGGGAAATGATAATCGTCTTCGGCGCAGTACTGGACGTCCCCGCGGTAATGTTTGCATATCTGTTCTGGAGTGAAAGAGTCATAGTGGACATCTCCTTCAATGGAGTGGTATTCGCTTCTGTGGTTGGCGAGGACTTTGAGGAAGGTGGAGCAACCCGATCCAGGTCGGCCGAGGACGACTAAATATATGGTAAGAGGGCGAAGTAGGACAAAGATGGAAAATACGTACGAAGCATTTCGCCCGGGCGAACGACACCTTCGAAACCTTCGATGATGTTCCGCAAAGGAGGGTTACGGAGCATTTGGATTCGTTGAAAAATCATCATGGGGTTTATCGTCGACCAGACGGTGGGGAAATACGAAGCAGATGATCCTAGCCCTCTAACACGAAGGTCTTTGAACATCACACCGAGTTCGCGCGATTGGATGTGTGCCGCATCTTTCCTGAGAAACAAAGATATTAATCTCGGGAAGCAAATTGATAGTAAACCATGAATTACTTCTGCACGACCAACTTGAGTGTTTTCTCCAGGTCAAATGGCCCAGCGGTCGTCAGGGTATCGTCAGAGTTGAAAGGCTCAACCTCATTCCTTTCACTGACGGCTTGTGAAATCCTCCTGTTAAGGTGACGGACACCCTCTGGATCGAAGTAATCAATGTCTACGTGAGAGTGACGCGAGTTTCTCTGTGGCTGAGATGAACGCTTGGATGTGATTGCATCCGGATTAGGCGAGTGCTGAGGAGGAATACTGTAGCGACGATGGTTGTATACATCGTGAGCCTCAAAGGACTCAAGAGAAGGAAGTTCAGTAAGATCAGAGGAAGAAACACTGGCCGATGGGAGACCGCTGGGTGGTAGGTGGTCGGAGGACATAACCAAGAGAAAAAAGAGAAGACGAGTCTTAACTGCAGACCTAGGACGGAGGACTTGACATTATAAAGGATGCTGGACATAACCCACAGATATCGAGTTACCATGATCGTCCCTGAGATACTTACTGAAACGCTCGGCCTAACGGTGTATGTACTCAACTACGATGATCAAGGCAATCGGGACCCACTTTACTAACACTTCAAGACCGTGAAACGTTTTCTTGAGTACCCTACTCACCGTCAACTGTACATTCCATATCGAGAATACTCCCGTACTGGTCAATGACTGGATTTCGGGAAAATGTGGGCCAATGACTCATTTACCATACAAATATCCTCTCGTTGAGTGGGACCAAGTACAAGACGCCTGTATTGGTAAATTCGTACGGATCAGCCTCTGGGATATATCGCCTAATCGCGCGCGGTGGTTAGAGGTAACAAGCTGCTACTGTATGTTGTTATTTTTGCAAGTCTTCGGTCCAAAATTATGTTTTTCAGATTAACTGCCATCCAAACATTTTACTTACCTACTGATGAATCAAAGCAACCTTTTTGGAGTAATGCTGTTGTTCATGCTGGCTTTTCGTGTCCGTTTGTTCTCAGTTCTTGCTATACCCACCTGCGATTCGTTTGAAGCGAAGTTGGATCTCCGAGGGCTCGAGTCACTCGACAATATAATGAGATGCTACTCGACTGAACCGACTTCTTGAGTCTCGGAGACGATGTATTACAAATAGCTTCTAACCCTCGTATCCTACAACGTACTTCAATCAGTGACTTGATGTCTGATCATGCGGAGTACCATTTCCCACCTAACCCACATCTATCCATGATCATCCCCCAAGCCCCTAAGTTTGGGTAATGAACATCTGTACATGCCGGAAGTCTACATGGCCCACTGTTTGATCGAAGGACACCAAGTAATTAAAATCTCGGTAAAGCTGCGGGGCCCCGAGTACTCAGCTTGGTCAGAACAAATGTCACGTTGGGCGCTTTTTATTACCTACGTACAGGCCGAGTAGGACGCTTCAACTCATGCTTCAGTCAAACCTTAATCTGGTTGTTCCGATTCATGCTCGCTCGCTCTGTTTCTAAAATACCCAAGTCACCCTCATGCTACTTTCCCACCTAGCCACTGCTCTCCAGAACCACAGAGGCCACGATCTCATTTCTAGGCGATAATACCTGTGCTGATCACTTGTTTTGAGTCACTCAACTTCTCTCGTGTGGAAGGCATCTGGCGCCCATCATTCCGGTCAACCTTTGTACTTGTCCTCACCTGCATCTGTTTTGAGGAGTCATTCAGGCTTTCCTTAATAACGAAGCGCCTTATAAAGAGGAACACAAGTGTCAGTGGCATGCTGAAGTCTCGGAGAGGATTATAAGAAAATATCCTTATGTTGTGTATACAAACAATCAAATTGTTCGAACACACATCTTTCGATGATATCATGGGCCTTTCAATCTCGATTTCTCAGACTTGGTATAGATTCTGAAGGATTCCGATGTCTCTGAATAAGGATGACGAAAGGCCCCGAACGTTTGAACAAAACCGACACATAGAAGTTCTTTTCCTTCCGTCCTTTTGCTTCTTGCTACCGCAGTGGTTCGCCCGCCGTATTGCTTAACATGACAAACACTGATGACCTACTTTGACATCCGGAACTTCAATACACTGTTTAGCCTTGCTTATCCATTCTTCAACTACTAGACTTTGTCGACCGCACGTTTGATTGCCAGTGAATTCTTCACGCCTTCCGCTTCCTTTCGATCACCAACGTGTCACGACTTCTTGAATGGATGTTGACTTCTTGTTGTCTCATTGTGAGCTAATCGTGTATTGACTTCGGCATGGAACCGCTTCGAACGTGATTTTATATAAAACTATTCAGATTGACGAGAGCTCCACCTGTAAAGATGACTTGGGCATCTCGATTCTTGACTGTTCTTCTCACTTCTGTCTCTGCACTGGCTGTTTCTCTCGACGCTAGTCAGTTCAAGTTATCACAGAGCTCCAAGAACACTGTGATCACGTCTCTCGACAAGATCTTGCCAATCGTAACCGTTGCAGATGTTTGTAAATTCTCTCGCGAATGCTCAGGCTGGAAAACTCATGAGATACAACTATTAGGTTTTGGCAAACACTAATCATGCTAATCCCACAAAAACTCTCAGTCTTTCACACTTCCTCCGGGGCTACACCTGGGAGGATGTTACTGGCTATGATGACGAACATACGACAAAGTGGACCCCACAAGGGATCACTACCTCTGCCGATGCTCTCGATGTCGGAGTGTATCAGACAAAGAAGGTCATTTTAATCGACTGGTACAACAGTGGCGGCCAGGGCCTAGGTGTCCGCCTTTCTTTCATCGATCGTACGGCCTCAGGAGCAGCTTCATACCGCAACGCTCTCTTGGTGGAACCATACACCGATGGCTCCGGAAATCCTAACTTCAAGGCTGTTAAAGTGCATGGTGGAGGCATAATGTGGTATGGGAATCTCCTTTACGTCGTTGACACCAACAATGGCATCCGCGTCTTCAACCTTGATCATATCTACAAAGTGACTGTTGGGGATGGAATTGGGAGGCAGACCAGCACTATTTACCAAGCTTTCAACTATCTTTATGTCGTTCCTCAAATGCTTTCTTACAAAGCATCAACACTCGCCTCCCCAATGAGGTGGTCATTCATCGCTCTTGACCGCACTACGACTCCCGACTCTATAGTTGTTGGCGAATACGCCGCTGATGACACTGCACCTGCACCTAGACTCGTCCGTTTCTCAATCGATTACACCACACGTCTTCTCTTTACAACAAATGGTGTTGCCACTGCAACTTGGGCCTACCAGGTCGACATTCTACGCATGCAGGGTGCTTTATCCATCAATGGTACATTCTATATCTCTCGTAGCAACGGTGCCAGCACCAATGGAGATCTATTCACCTGGGTTCCGGGTCATACAGCCACTAAGCACACTGGCGCGTTGGAAATCGGGTGCGAGGACTTGTCGTACAATCGAAATGCAGATGAACTTTGGACTCTGTCCGAACATGCCGGAACAAGATACTTCTATGCTTTGAAATCTACCGCTTTCTAGGAAATCGAAGGGGCTCTCAGCTCACGTTAGAACAAAGATGTAGCCAAGTACAGCAAGACTTCACAGTGCCCTAACAACCAGGTAATTTACGAGAATATTGTGTCTATATGCATCCGGAATCGAAGTATGTCGTTAATCACCCTAGCTTCGTTAAGAGGATCAAATTACCAGCGTCAAACACGTTTAGGATTTCCAGACTAAAATCATAAGAGGAGCCCGAAGCTAGTTGCTCCCGCTGCTGCCCCTAAACACTGCTGTCGATCCTGATGTACTTGTTTTCCATCGATATGAAATTTTGAGTTTGAGACGATTTTCTACAGCGTGGTCAGGTCACATTATTGTAACGTTTGTCGCTGAAAAGACTCTCGAACTCAGACATATCACGGACGCCCTCTTGATGAACTTTCAAAGGACATGAAAGGTGCCGGTGAACCTAACTAGGATGACGAAGATACACTTAGAAGTGTGAGAATGAACCTTTCCAAGATAGATATCTGGGGTAACAATAACGAAGTACGGTCATGAACACCTTGAGTTTGAGCTAGCCCTCAGGAAGGCTTCCATTTGATATCTTGGTCCTTGGGAGACTTTGACGGAGCTTTTCAAATTGTTCATGTTCCAATCCTATCAGAGACAGACCGCTCTTACTTGATTCCTCAACTAGCGTACATGAGCTCACCCTCTCTTGCTCAACTATCAACGAATCAACGAATCGGCAATGTGCGTGATAGAACAATAAAACATACATTCAAAGCAAGAAAATACGAAAGAAAGAACAAGGGGGTACGGTAACCGTCCATCCCTCCCTGCGAACCCTCCGACATCAGCGCGCGTCCACGCCGCAAACAATAAATAGAAAAATAACAACAATCATGATCTCATCCTCCCTGGCTCGACGTGTCGATCCGGAATCTGGATAAACGACACAACAAAACCCAGAACCCAAAAAAAAACAAGAAAAACCAAGGATACGTTCTATCACATCACGCCAGCATTACCTCGCAAGTCCAGCGCCGGCACCAACGGAAAAAGAAAAAAAAGAGAAGAAGAAGAAGAGAAGAGAAGAGAAGACACCGGCGACGTCCGGCGAGGAGCCGATACGCAAGGGGTTCACGGAAAAATAGATAAATACATAAACCGATAAACGACAAACGACAAACGACAAATGATGAATGATGAACCCAAGCGTGGCGTTCTACATCTGATGGAAAGAAAGAACCCACGCAACCCTAAGCAACCGATACAGTCGGTATCCACGCGGCAACCATAAAATGAGATGAGTGGTAACTACGGTCGGTCGCGTGTAAAAAATAAAATATGTATCATAAGCGAATTCGTATCCGCGAGGAAGGAAGGGGGTGCTCAAAGCTTGCGCTTAAGGCCCAAAGACACTCAAAACGTTCAAGGGCCACACAAAAAAACCATAACAAAAAAAAAGATTCTGTATTCCAATTAATGAACATATCTAGTGATGGAGACGTAGGGAGACGTAGGGAGGCGTAAGGGGGGGGATATCGATATAAACAAAAACCACGAACGGCGAACGACGAACGGAACCCCGAACTCGTGTGTGTCTATCTATAAAAATTTGTGTGCGAGTAAAAAAAGGGAGTGTATGTGTGCGCAAGGGGGGCGGGGGGGGTGGGGGGGTAAAAAACGCGAGACGACACACGAACGCGGGTGGAGGACAGTGAAAGGAAAAAAGGGAGGGAAAGGGAGGGGTGGGGGAAACATCAAACAAACGAACGGACCAGACAAACATACAACCCCTCCCTCCATCCTCCTCTCATAAATCACACACACCGCCTACGTCCTACTCGGGTTCCTCGCAAGCGTCGCGCCCGCTCTATGAGCCTGAATACTACTAAACCTCTGCAGCTCCTCAGGCTTCATCGACACCTTGCCTCCAAACCCAACCTTCCTCGCCGCGCGCTTGATAAACGACACACGATTCGAGTACAGCGACTCATGCACAGACGCCGCACGCGACTGCGTCCTCGTAATCGGCACACCAGTCGTCTGCACCTGCTTCTGCGTCTCCCGCTCGTGGCGCTCACGCAGCCTCTTCACGATCGTAGCCTTCATCGCGAACTTGATCCAATCAAGCGGGAGGAACCACACGATGTTCTACGAGACCATGCCCTATGTCAGCTTTCTACGATTCGAAAGAAGGAAAAGAAAGGGGGACGCACCCAAACCCAGACGATACCGATCCATCCGCCGGAGATGGCCTGAATCTTAGTGAAGCCCCAATCACCGTACGCGGCAATGATAGACGAGATGAGCTGTGCGACGCAGAAGGCACACATGAGCGCAACCGAGGGCCGCTCCATGAAGAAGAACCCATGCGAACGCGTGACGAAGATGAGCGCCTGCGAGATGATAGCGACTTGTAGGTACACAATCATGTGCAGCTGCGGGTCGTTGGCTTGCACTGGGTTCGTCGGGAGCGTCACACCAAACTTGTCCTGGAAGAAGTTGGTCTCGATGATCGTGCACACCAGGGCAACTCTAGAGTAAACCAATCAACACGAGCAAAATAAAGGAAGAGGGGAAAAACAACCCACGTCGAAGCAGTAAGATAAATACCATACGCGATCGCAAACGCGAAAATCTCAATCAGATCCCACGAATCAGGCGTCATGGACGGCAACACCCTATCGACCGAAAGCGTCATGATCGTCCCGTCGTTCAACAGCGCAATAATCAGGATCATAAACGGCGGGAAGTCAAACTTGTAAGCGAACGCCAAAATCGCAAAGGACATCACGATACGGATCGTCACTGCGCACGCATAGATAGAGTAGTTCCTCATCCTCTGGAAAATGATACGCGAGCCGCGGATAGCATGGACGATAGTCGAGAGACCCGGTTCAGTGAGCACGATATCAGCCGCACCACGCGCAGCGTCCGTCGCACCTTCGACAGCAATACCCACATTCGCACGGGACAACGCAGGCGCGTCGTTGGCACCATCACCAGTCATCGCGCACAGATGCCCAAGACCCTGCAGACGCTTCACAATCTCGTACTTGTGCTCGGGGAACACACCAGCGAACCCATCAGCGTCCATGATCATCTCGTCGAGGGACCCAAACTTGCTACCGGGCGTCGGGCCGTCCTTGAGCACCTTCGCCGGGTACATGTGGTCGCCGAGACCAAGACGCCTGCCAGTCTCCTTGGCGATGGCCAACTGATCACCAGTAACCATCTTCACCTTAACACCGAGCGCGATGGCGTCGTCAATAGTCTGTTTCGTGTCATCACGTGGCGGGTCAAAGATAGCAAGGAGACCAATGAGTTCGAAACCGTTGCCTTCTGCCTCGGGGTCATCGCCGTCGAGCTCCTCGTACGCGACAGCAAGCGCGCGCAGACCGCGCATCGCAAACTCTTCAACGTCAGCCTCGAGCCTGTTCTCAATTTCGTCCGTCTTGTTCCGTGTGCAGAGCTCAATGATCATGCCGGTCATACCCTTGGTCACGCGCTTCAGCTTGCCGGTCGACTCCTCGCGGTAAGTGATCTCTGTGCGCTTGTCGACGGGGTTGAATGGCTTGAAATCGAGGAGCTTGATGCCGGCGCGCGCACGAGAGGGATCGCCGATGGCGCCAACGACAGACGAGTCGATGGCATCCTGGTTCTCGGTACGGGAAGCGTAGGCAGCAAAGAGGATGACATCCTCGGAAGAGAACGGGCCGTATGTGCGGATAGTGTTGCGGTCGATTGTGAGTTTGTTGGTAGTGAGGGTACCAGTCTTGTCGGAGCAGAGAATGGTGACACCGGCAAGCTCTTCAATAGCCGTGATACGTGTGACGATGGCCTTGTGCTTGGCGAGTTGCTGGGCACCAACGGCAAGAGTGACGGACAAGACGGTGGGCATGGCAATGGGGATACCACCGATCAAGAGGACAAGAATGTTGTCAAGACCGCGGCGGTAGCTGTAGCGGAAGCCAGCGTAGAGACAGAAAATCTCCGCAAGGACAAAGATACCGATGGAAACGAGACAGAAAGAACCGATTTGAGCAAGAATCTTCTGCAAGTGGCCAGTGGTGTCGTCGTCCTGGCCGACGAGGGAGGCAGCGCGACCGAAAAAGGTGTTGGCACCAGTGGAAATGACAACTCCCTCAGCCTCACCATTTTTGCAAGTGGAACCACTATGTCGTCGGATTAGCGCTAGGCAATAGTAATAAAAAAATCAAGACATACGAGAAACACTGGTCACCCTCCTTCTTGTTGATGGGGAGCGACTCGCCGGTGAGAGCAGCCTGGTCGATAGAGACATTGATGGACTCTGTGAGACGGCAGTCGGCGGGGACAATGTCACCGATTTTGAAAGAGATCATATCACCGGGGACGAGGTTGGCTGACTCGATTTCGGACCATGAACCGTCACGCTTGACCTTTGCCTTGGGGGCGAGCGAGTCCATGAGAGCAGCGACAGCGTTACCGGCGTTACGTTCCTCGTAGAAACCGATAGTCGAGTTGACGAAGAGCAGGAGAATGATACCGACGAAATCTTCCCAATCGGGAGCACGACCTTCACCGTTGGAGAGAGCGATGGCGACGAGAGCGGCACCTTCCATGACCCATGAGAGAGGATTCCACATGAAGCTGAGGAACTGTGGATGACAATGTAAATGTCTCGGCTAAAAGACCATGCAAAAAAAGGTTACCTGGAGGAAAGCATTTTGCTTTTCGTGCTCAAGTTTGTTGGGCCCGAAGAGCTCTAGACGACGTTCGACCTCGGCATGAGTGAGACCTTCTGTGGTACATTGGAGAAGGGTGAAGACGTCGTCAATGACAATGGTCTCGAGGTCGACCTTTTCCTTATCATAAAGATCCTCGACCTTGAGCTCGATCTAATAATAAAAAAGCGATCAGATGGGAAAGGGACAAGTCGGAGTGAGTGACAACAGACAGTTGACATGTCAACATTAGCATCTAGAGGAGAATGAGCAAGGGATGAGATGGGAAACAAAAAAGACGAACGAGTAGCCTTTTCCTCGTCATGGCCGAATTCCTTGTACTCTCTCTTCCTCTTTTCTGGCGGAGGAGTGGGTGTGCCCTGTTCAGGGGAGTCGGCGTGAGGGCCTTGTTCCTTTTCGACGTCTGAAGTCATAGCAGTGATAGAAGAGAGGCGGACTACGGCCCTTGATGGGGATGCGACGCGGCGGACAGCGAGCGAGGCAAAACGAACTGGATGATGGAGGGAGAGAAATCAATGGCTGCCTGTCCTCACCGATGCTCCTTTTATTCGATCAACATGGAAATACGCGCAAACACCCGCTCCGACATCCGACGTGCCCACCATGGGACATGCCGCGTCCCCGGCCACCTCAAGGGCCCCGTCCCGCCGCCCACACTGTCCTCCTGCCGAAACTCCGACGGCGGAGTTTCAACCAACAAAAAAAATTCCAATGACTAAGGCGCGATCACGCTTCCGTCCCGCCGATCTGCCTGCCGCCGGTAATTCAGTCCCATCCGCTTCGACACGGAACGAGTTTAGTGAGGGCGATGGACGAGAACTAGTGTGCGCGATGCTGCGTCTCGTCGTGCTCTCGTTAGCATCTATGAATGCGACGTCATTAATATCACGCCTCCAAATTGGCGCTTCTTACCCCGCATTCGACTTAGGGGCACCAATAGGGGCTCCCAGGCACCCAGCGGGACCTCGTCCCGTCTCCATGCTGCCTTTGTCCTCCACCTGCTCAGATCCAAGCTTCACAGTGCAGCCAGCTACAACGACTCTTGCGCACAGAGTCAAAACTGCGCCTCCCCCACATCCCTATCTATCGATCTCAATTACATATCCAAGGCACGCATGCCCAGCCCTGGTCTTTGCATTTGAATATACAAGGTCCGACTTGAGCGCAAGCCGCCGACTTTAGTCATCCTCTATTCAACCTTTAGTCAATGATATCATAAGTAAACTTTCAAGACGACCTACTGGTATCTAGCACACTAAAAACAACGCGACACCAAGTATTAAGGCACCAGCGCTTCGCGTTAAACAACGTCATTACATACATCCTTCTAAGTAACATCCCAATTCCAACGTTCTCTACTCGGAGGAGTCCCAGATACAAACGCGAACGCACACCCGAGGAGTTTACAACCGTGACGCACGTACCTATTCCCGTCCTTAACACCGTCCAGTATGAAATACCAAAACCTTAAAGCCCCGGCATTTCACACAACAACACGGAATTAACACGGCGACAGAAACCAGGACAGGTACCACAAATAAAAGAGACGCGGACGGACTCAATGCGCTAATTTCGCGTACCGGCGTTGGGCATCTGGTGTCTGGTGTCCTTTCCAGAGAATGCGAAAAACATATCAGAAGCAGAAGCAGAGACCCTGCCTTTTGTCTCTACAATCCAGCCACAAACAAAAGCCCGGTCTCTAGCACGAGGAATAAAAGAGACACGGACTGACTCAATGCGCTAATTTCGCGTACTGCAGCAAATGCGAAAAACATATCAGAAAGCACAGACCCTGTCTCTTGTCTCCACAATCGCCACGAACATAAACACCGGTCTTTACTCCCATCCCATTACCTACATAGCCAACCAACCACCGCTCCCCATGCGTGGTTCGAACCCACGCACTCCTTACCACAAACCCTAAACACCTCCCAAAATAATCCCACCTCACGCATCAACCCAGCACCGTGAACACAAACGGCACATTCCCTCTCCCATCCATCCATACACAATCTGAATCCACGAGCCCTCCCAACAGCCACCGTGCGCGAAATACGCCGGCGCGCAGCGCGGGCACGGGCCACACGTGCGGACATACGCCATTGGCTAGCTCCCCGTCCCAGGGTGCCCACCGTGATCTACGTATCCATCTGTGTATCTGTGTATCTGTGTATCTGCGTAATCTCGCATCAACGATCCAAAAATCACCCAAATCAACCAAATCAACCAATCAAACAATCACCAATCAACCATTAGTCGATTATTTATGAGTGGGGTGGGTGGGTGGTGCAATATGATATCGTTTCGAACCTTCCCTTGTTTGTTTGGTTCCCCGTTTACCCGACGCGGCATGTATCCGGCCGGTTCGAACTCCGTTTGAATCCGTTCGGCCAGGGGGGTATGGACGTCCCCCTTTGGTCGCGGACGGGCGTAAGACGTTAAGCCCGTGACAGGTTATGTCAGAGGCTCAAGGGGGGTCGTAGGGTAGGGTGGGGTAGGGGTAGGGCTCGCGCACACATATTCGAGTTTTTCCAAAACCAGGACGTACGCGCCGAGGGAGGGGAGTATTCCCAAACTCTTCCTCATAGTCTTAACTTAACTTTGATCAGCGCGACTTAATCCCATGTAGCGCTCGAGGCGTCCTTCATAGTTTCGTTGACCACTTGCTTCGAGATGCGCTTGGCGGTCGTACAAGCAGACTTGGTAGTAGCATGTGCATGTGCATGTGTAACGTGTAACGTGTATAGGTATAGGTGGGTGGGCTCATGTAGCCTGTTAATGCTCAGGACACAGAACCAGGATACCCGAGTTAGTTTATTTCGTTGGCGCACCGAGCCGAGGTAACGGTTTGGACGAGACTTCCTAGGAGGAATCTCGAGGCTGTAATTAGACATCAAAGATGATACTGCCATGAAATTACATCACATCACATCATATATATCATATCATATAGAACGGGGGCTAGATGTGATTTAGCTGTTCACGTTTCATAGGAACGCTAATATTACACGAAAAACCGAGGAAACATCAAATCACTCATTACCACGAACTAAAATATCAAACATAATATAACGTCAAGTAGTGGGAACGAAGCAGTAATTGATGGACATGATTAATGATGATATGATGATATTGATGATAATGACGATATGATATGATGATGCTTATACTGGTCCGCGTTTCAGAGATTGGTTTTTAGCTACAGTTTATCGGTATTATTATTGGATAGTCACTTTCCTGGTTGATCGATAGGGTTTAGCCTCGAGGTTGCGTGGAAACCGGGGTAAATCACAAAGAATTTCTAAAAAAAAAAAATAGAGATCGTACAAGCATACAAATCGCAAACCAAAGCAAGAAAAAAAACAAGAAGTTAGAAAGAAAGAAATATATTTCAAAAAAGATTCCGCCGTAGACGCCGTGTGGGGGCAAGGCAACTTTCCGATCATCCCGCACAGCCATCTCGTTATCTCATATTTTGAGACAATCGCACATTACAATTTTATAGAAAAAATTATCCCGCGGATAACTGCCATCCTATCGTACCATGTCAGATGGAGCCGGCAACACCGGTAACCACCCCCTAGGCAGAGAAAACCAACACCAACAGCAGTCACCCTCCACACCTGGCAGCAGATCCGGACCGGAGTCCTTGACAAACTACTTTTACCCAAAAATCGCGGAGTCCGATCCGACGTCCGAGGGGCTGGCTGAACGTTTGAACCTCCCTTGGCGGCTACAACCCTAGGCATAGGCAAGGCCAGTCTTGGGAATTTCCAAAGGTGGATGGCTATCTGCCGATCGATAGTGGTTGAAATAGATAGGTTAAAAAAAGTCTTTTATGGCGTGGTTTTTTTTTCGCGATTAGGCTAAGGGGCGCCACTTCTGTGGTGGACTACAAATCGTAAATTAGCATTTGTCAATGCACTTCGGATGCGAGCCTTCTACTCTTAGCGAACTCACCGGTCTGTCGTGTGTGGATCCAGTGGGCGCGTGGTCAAAGTCTTGTTTTCGCGAGTCTGCATTCAACGAAACTTGGGAATTCAAAGTTGGCATGACTTGAGAATTCATACAGCGACTTTCAAGGCCGAAGCTTACAGACCCTGGTCGTTGGAACATGTAGGAGCTTGGTTCACGATCTGCTGGGTTTTGTTCTCTCGACCTCGTTGTCGTTATAATGGTCCGCGCGTATATCTTCATAAAATGATTAGCTGGACCAGCGACTTTGAGTCTTGGGTATAGACAATAACAAGTTATACAGGGGGGTATCAGAAAACTGAGAACTCGTGCATTCGTGATTGTATCTGGCTAGACATCAGGTACGTTTGTATCCCTAACTTTATTCCACGGAATCCATTTAAAATCCTTTTGCGTGATGCCTTTTCTGGCAATTCCCTCCGTTGAGTTGATCATGAATATGCGGAGCGACGGCATTTCGAACTTGTTCAGCATTTCACTTGGGTTCACGAACAGTTCGCTGATCTTAAAACTCTTCAAGGTCGTCATTCTGATCCTTCCTTCGATAAGATGGCTCCGGAACCCCGGGAACATGGTCGTTGATGTCCCGTGGTCTGGAAGTGTGAGACGTACGGCGGAAAAAGTCCAAAGTGTATCCGAAAGCTCTTTGAGAAGGTAGGCACAATCGCATACCGTGAGTTCGCAAGAAATCTCGAGGTCTTGCAGCCTCGAGGGGATTGTCCCGGGCCTGAGAATAAGGGGTAACATAGTGCGAAGGCCGCAGAAGTGCAACGACTTGAGATACGGGAGCGTCAGGCTCCCCAGGTCTTGAACCACGTGTGGTAGACAATTGATGGGGAAATCCAAGATGATGTGCGTGCACCGATTGAATTGGTCCGCCTCCTTGATCTCGCGAAGTCCTTCTGCAAGCAGCCTCAAGCTTTCCGATGTAGGTATTTCATTTGAGATTCCCAATGTGACCATGAAATCCTCGTAAATCACGCGGCCATGGCTATCAGATTCTCCGGGTCTGCTCAGGCGCTCTGTGAGTGCCACACGGTCTTTTCCCGAGAAGATGTCTGTCACATCCAGATTAACACTGATTTCGCTGTCCTTAAATTCGATGGCGAATTTGAACATCTATTTCCGTTGATACTGTAAGTATGATGGTCAGCGGTGATGGAGTTGAACAAATGGTCGGACGCACTTACTAAGAGATGAAAGAGAGGTGTGAAGGAGTTGTCCGCAGACAATTGATTTCTTTCGAGATATTGCGGTGTCTGTAACAGTTTCTTTATATAGACGGATGGCGTATACTGAATGACTGGGCTTCATATAGAGGATTAAGAACAATAAAATGATCATCCTTGGTTTCACTATTGTGGTGACCTTGAGGTCATCAAAGAGGCGACACTGATATCGAGTTCGTCAAGGTATCTTGGCCGTTTCCATGCAATTACAAGGGATCCCTTATTCCCGATTGTCACTTTGTTCCAAAATGTACAACAAGCGGATAGAAAGAATACAAACCAAAGCACCACAAACTCCTTTTTTGTACGACTCAATTCTAGAGCCATGGTGATCTAAAATATAACAAAGGTCAAGGTCGCTACGACGTCCGAAGTGACGTAGACCGAGGGTACAAGAGTAGGCCATGGATATTTAGGACGTGGCAGGTAAAGCTTGTTTGATATGAAAGGATACCGCTTTTTACCGCTTTTGACAACTTGGGACTCAGACCGGGTAGTGCCGGTGTGGCCGTTGCATTTGTATTCTCTCGAAGGAGACAACCTGAGTTCACTCTCGTGTTAAAAACAAACCATGGATCCCGTAACTGTAGTGTACCGTCCACAATCATCGTAACATACAGGGTTGTTGGTGAAAAAGCTCAGAAGCAGGCCAGGCGTTCTGAAAGCCGCAATGCTATGTTTGTAAGAGATATTCACTCAATGGCGGTCGTCTCATCTTCCCTATTCAGAGTCGAACAGGTCCCACAATCCCCATGTCTGTGAATCCAATTTTGAGGCTGACTTTGAGTCTGGTCCCTGGAAACCTTTGATACAGAATCAGTGTTGTTCGGTCTTTCAGAGACCTCCTGAGCAGAAGAGTAGGATCCAACGACCACAGAAGTCAAACTTTAAAGCTTGGAAGCGCAAAGTATGATTTTTCTGCCACAAAAGTGACTGTACTGAGTAGATGATAATATCCTCAGCTTCAAGCATTGCATAGAGCAGCAGCAGAACACTCGACAGATATTCTGCTCCCTCGTTACCCCAATGATTCGGTCACAAGACGACCTCAAGGTTTTGCTGTTACCTCTGGCGATAGTTCAGCTTGGCCCAGCATTCTCCAGTCCTGGTCGTCCTTACTAGCGAAGTTGGTCGAGAGATGGAAAACTCTTAGTCGTGGACTTGGGAATTCTGACTCTACTACTACACCAGTAATCATGTCCTGAACATTTGACGTTGCTATTGCTGGTGTCGGATATTCATCACGACGCGCAATAACTGTCATTGGCGCCGAACATACTTTGCGTAACTGGCATGTAGAGAAGTATGTGTTACCCGTCGATCAAGGTCGAGGACTCGGGGGGAAACGATAATGCGTCTATCCCGTCTTCAGAGTCATCCTGTAAATCTCCGTCCTTGACACTACGCACCAGCCATAGTCAGTCCCGTACCACATGCCTACTCCCTTGCCCTGCCGCCGCTTAATTGCTTATGCATTTATGCTGCCGCTGCTAAAGAGCCGCCTTGACCGTACCTTCTCCAGCCACAATTCTTCTTGCATCCACGATGCGCGACGTCTGCTCCTTGCTCCTCGCACTATCATAGCACACCAGACGTAAACCCATCACCGCGTTGGTTTAGAAAAACAAAGAACACTTGTTGAATTTAGGTTCTGTCTCTTGTAGCCGCCTACACCAAGCCAAAGTTCCATGTCCTACGACGGTCCTTCTTCGCCTTTCGTTCCTCACACGATCAGACCACACAAGCCCAATGAATTGGAGATTCGTCACCGCGTCGATCTCGAAAGGTAAAGGACGTACGTCGAGTTTAAATAACATCCCTCTATTTTCGACAACATACGTCCCTTAGTCCCATGATTCAACCCTGAGAATCGGATGTAAAATAACTCAATAAATGGGGATGTAATCCATACCTCGAGTCCTCGACTAGATATATGTAGCCCACCCCCTGTCTTTCTTTCCTTCTCCTTTCCTTCAAATCCGGCCGAATGGCAGTAGCCTTGACATACCCATTGAGCAGTAGAGGAAGGGGATGGAACATCGAAAAAGCCATACCTAGTCCGTACGACTATCTTCAAGCCTTCAGTCTTCCTACATGCACAACCAGTCAAATTATGGTTTTCGACGAGACTGCGGAGACAAAGTTCTTTTATGTACTACGATTTCATGTACATGAAATATCAACTTACTGTATCGGCAGTCTTCCAATAAGAGATGTACTGTCGTTCCCTCTCCTCTTCAATGTGTCATGGACAACTGGTCTATCAGCCACTGAAACTTTCAGCCTCCTCTTCCCAGAGTTGTAGAGCCAATTTACGATCTTTATTAGAATGGCTGGATTGGGAACATCGAGCATTTGGCCAGCGTTGTTTGAGCAACAATCGGTTCAAATGGAGAGCCATGCCGTGGTGGATCGCACATGATACTGTCTTGAATATTTTCCGGAGTAATTTCTTGCTCTCACCACAAATGAGCGAGATTAAGTAGAGCGGCGAGATAACTGGTTGACACTGAGAGCTGTTTTGACACTGACATGGTCCTACTAAGAGAGGAGAGTAAGATTACACGGCAAAGCCTTAGATACACAAAAATTCGGGTCCTCTTCCTTATGAAACTGGTCGGATGAAGAATTAATCTTGTGCGATTGCATGAGAAAACACGAGTCAGGTCAGAATGCTCCCCAGCAACAATTTGTCCTTCCGGATCGAGACAGCAGCCGCATAGGACACACAGGCGGTTCTAATTAGAGGATGAGCTCGCACTTGGACATCTGCCAAGACACGTGGATGGGTCGTTGACATTCTTCTCTAGTATGACACTACATAGTGCTCAGTGTCTTGTTTTAATCATGTTGCAGCCTTTCTTGTGGCGTCCACAGGAAGTGCAACGATCCCCACGAATAATTTTGTTCTTGTTAGAAAACAAGGTACGCAAGGAACTGAAACAACTAGCACTGGCGCGTCGTATTCACAAGTTGCTGTTCAAGATGTCGAAGAAGCTCTCAAGAGAAAACCCAGAGTCCAGACACAAACGAAACTTCTCTGCTTGACGCGATGTACAATGAACAAAAAGCCGCGGCGGGATGCAAAACAGTGGAATCGTGCTCACCCATTGGATAACTCTAATCGCTAGCTACGAAGGTCGAGCCCTCTGAAAAATACAAGTGAAGATCCACATCAATTTTGTTGTGCTTCCATAATTGTCGTCCTCATTATGATCCTTCCGAATTTATCGCTCCCTTGCACAGAAGACGAAAACTGATTCGTTACTCTTGCAGACACCCTTCCTGGGATATCATATGATACTTCAGATGCCGATGGCCGCGTTGATAGCAGGTGAGAACCTCTGAAGAAAGACGACGACATCCTAGCCAATCGGGTCATTTGGCTTGTTTTTTCGTCCTCCGGTAATAAGTCAGACTATGAAGCAACCGAACATATCCGATACTGCGCGCGCTTGAGAATGTATAAAATTCATGTGTGTAGATGGACTAAACTTGATCAGTCCCGTCAGATTGTCAGTCTGACTGGCTGTGCGCCGGTCTATCCAGGTATGAGGACATTAATTCAAGATACTCATCACCTCATGTTACCCATTCCTGTCATGATTTTCATAATCCACTTTCCTGCATATTTCAAATTGATTTTGATCTCAGAAAGCAGAATTGACTGACGAAAATGACAACGAAGATGACAGCAAGGATTTCGCCCGACGCATGCGACGGCCGATCATCATGTTTCGGACTCGTCGGCCGAATTGATACAATTTTCTTCAGAACAAACGTCAACGAGCCGTACTGGAAGGTAGAGGTAAAGTAATATGCACAGTATGCATGCTCTTCTTTTCCTTTCTATTCCTCTCGTTTCCAAAGCTCGTCTATAATCCGAGAGAAATTCAAATTTGCAATGATTCCTTGGCGTTGCGTTAAAGCCGAAAAAGGGCTGTGATGTCCGTACGACGAGGACCCTGAAGCTTGGATCACGGTCAAAGCATGGCAGCCAGCGCACAAAGGGGACAGAAACTCAAAGCCTGTCCTGGTGCTGTTCTGTCCCTGTCGTTGCCTCTCTCTCTCTTTTGCATGTCATGAATTCGGACAGTCCCGCGAACGGTAGCGGGACTCCGCCGCGCAAGGGAAAAACTAAAGGCGGACAAGAGGGCGGAAACCGGTTATTTTTAGCCAGTTCGAACCGGGCGCCGGCGATTGAACGACCGTTATCACCGGCAGGGATGCCGTCACATGAATTAGCCAGCCGAATAAATTGCAAATTCGACATGTGGAATGCGACTCCTATCCACCCCCCAGCACGCTGGATGCTGGTATTGGTACTGGTACGAGAAGCGAGGAGCCCTCGCCCATATGCTCTTCGTTCTGACTGGTCCACCGTCTGCATGACTGAGTTCGTGCCCATCGGAAATCATCACTCCGCCGATCATTAGATTACACAAAAAACTTAATAGCTAATTTGATAATGCGAAAATTTTCTTTTTCTGCACACGATTTGTGAAAGCTTGCCTTAACTTGTGTACTTGACTGTGTTACTGACTTTGGTTTCTATCGACTGAGGAACATTCCTGGAGCAATTGTTGCATTATATTGAAGCCTGAATGTTATGTTGCCGGAGCAGGAAGACACTTCAAAATGCCGACCGAATTGCCAAAGACCCAGCGAAGGGCTAAACAAACCTCCGGTGCGGGCATTACGGATGTACGCTTTCTACCTATCAGGGCGCCCGGGGCCTCACCAGAGTCCACAGCGTGAAGGAGACATGTCAATCTGCTATTCTTTGTGACTGCCCAGACTGCAAAGTCTCAAGGTCCCTCCAACCCTGCTTGTTCATTTCAAATCCGTTCCTTTTTTGCTCCTGTTGGGGTCCCTTGATGCCACCCCTAGATCCGCATCCCTGATCCGTCTCCCAATTGCCCCACACTGCCCCACATTAGATCGCAAATCAAAGGATTTCTGTTGAATATGCCCTAATCTGCCCTGGCCTGTCCGTTCGGGGATGCATCTTTTTCTATGTATGCTTGGCTTCTCCTGACCTCTCCTGAATTTTTGAGATCGGATATTTGAATGTATAAAGGGTATAAAGGGGTGGAAAATTTCCGAGATAATCAGACATGGCCCCATCTCCCAAGTCCTCCAAGGTCTTCGCAGAACACGTCGAGGATGTCGAAAAGGATCTCATCGAGGAATACTCTCCCGAACTCGAGAAGAACACAGTGTAAGCCTGTCACTTCATTCTATCCTTGTGGGCTTGCTGAACGACGTTGATGCACAGTCGGCTTGTTGACCTTCGCATACTTCCCTTGCTTGGATTGATTTTTGCCGTCGCCGTAGTTGACAGAGTCAATACCGGTGTGGCTCGCATCGCCGGAATGGAGAAAGATTTGGTGATTATCCTATGACCTTTAGACTCGACCTTGGATTAATGAACCCACAGAAACTTGAACTCGGCAACCGTTACAGCATTGTTGCGTGCATGTACTTCATTCCCTATATCCTTCTGTGAGTCACCCTGACCTTCTCACTCTTTTTTTCGGCTCACGATTTCTTTTTCCAGCCAACTGCCAAGTAACATGGTTCTACGGAAGCTGGGTGCTCGCACATGGATCAGCATATGTGTGGTCAGTTGGGGCGCGGCTCAATTGGGCATGGGCTTCGTTCCGACATGGGGTTACCTCGTCCTGTGCCGCGTCATTCTCGGTGTCTTCGAGGTAAGCTTCCTCAAGGATGTAGATTAAGAGAACGGCTGACAATGGATTGTAGGCCGGCCTCTTACCTGCCATTGTGTTCCTTATTTCAACGTGGTACGGTTCCTATTTTTGTCTTTCTCGTACAATCAGCACTCACGAGACATAGGTACAAGCGGCATGAGGTGCAGAAACGAATGGCCTCTTTCTATCTCTCCTCAATTTTTATCGGAGGCTTCAGCCCCATCTTTGGTAGGTGAACGGCATGTCTCATGGTCTTCAAATCTGAACCAAAGCCAGGGTATGCATTGACGTTGCTCGCTCCTCGCTGTGGGCTCAACGGCTGGCAATGGATATTCGTGCGTTCACGGCTTAGCTGCGCCAAGACCTGTGCTGACGCTATCCAAGATTATTGAAGGCGCTATCACTATTCTCGTTGGATTTATCTGCTACATGTTCTTCCCAGAGTTCCCAGACAACAACCGTTTCTTGACTCCTGAGCAGACAAAGGTACGTCCTGTTCGATGTGTTCTACTCGGATTAAGTCTGACAATCAACGTAGCTGGTGCTCCATCGCGTCGAGCAGGACAGAGGCGATGCTATGCCTGATCAGATGACTTGGCAGAAGCTCCGCCTTCACCTCAGCGATTGGACTATGTGGGCATTCGGTAAAGTTTCCTATCTCTGCCGCATTCGTTCCTTCTAATATGGGTCACTTTAGGTCTCATGTTGATGAGCGCAACAATACCAACGTACGCCATCGGTAAAGCTTCCATCCGCGTGTTTGTTATCGGTATCTAACATATCATAGGGTTCTTTGTGCCTATCATTCTTTCTTCTATGGGTTACCATTTGCGGGACTCTCTCCTCCTCTCTGCTCCACCAAGTCTTTTTGCCGTACGCCAATTTAACCTTTCTTCAGTACGACACTGACTTTTGAGATGGACAGGTTATTTTCGCCTTCTCATTTGCCTACATTTCCGACCGTACACGGCAACGAGCTCTTATGATCGCCATTCAGACCATCCTTACGATAATTGGGCTTGTGGTGACTGCGTACACGACAAATAACGGAGCTCGTTACTTTGGTATGTTTCGTCTTTCTCTGACTTCTGCTACATCTGATGTTTCAACAGGTCTTTGCCTCACTAACGTCGGAGCTTGTGCCAGTGTTCCAGGTATCTTGTCATACGTAAGTCCGAGTTTCAAATACCGCGACAATTGTCCTGACCCTCGGTGTTAGAGCGCTAACAACGTCGTATCTCATACCAAGGTATGTAAACTTCCGTTCTCAGGCAGCTTTTCTTCATGCTAAGGATGCAATAGCGATCCGTTTCGACCGCCGTTATCGTCACATTCGGCGGCATTGCCGGTGTATTTTCCACTACTGTGTAAGGTCCCGCCATTTGATTTCGAATTCACTTATCAATATAATGTTTTCCACTCAGTTTTCGTCAACAGGATTACCCAAGGCAAGTTATTTGAAATAACAAACTAATAACCTGTTGCTGATTCATGTTTTTACGACAGGTACCTGAACGGTATTTGGGCCGCATTGGGCTGCCAGTTCCTTCTGCTCGTCTTGCTGGCCATGACGTCAATTACGTTCATCCGAAGGAACAGGCTTGCTCGCGAAGGCAAAATCGGCCCTTTGGAAGGTCAACCAGGATTTTACTACACTATCTAAATCTAGCATGTCAACGATCGCACTATACTTAGACAACGGTTTAGTCAAGGACTTGTCCCGTGTAGCATATCTCCCTGTATTGTGACAATCCCCATTTACGAACATATCCATCATTTACGCACATAATCACCCACAATCACAATCATAGCATACTTCAATTACAAGCAGTCTGCAATAGAGTCTTATTGACCATACTGGAGGCTTTTTTGAAAACTGAAAGTTTGATTTTGGTCTCGGAGTTGTCATACCTACGTGCGTCTTGCATACATCTTCATTACTGCTATTCATCATCCCTCTCACTATCGGAGTTGTTTGACGGAGCATGACGCAGAATAAAGTTGTATTCTTTGGAAACGATATAAAATACTGAAGTTTTGGCGCAAAGGCTGTTAGAATACAGTGAGGTCACCACGACAATCACCTTGATGTGCCAAGCCAGGAACCACTCTTCACATTGTGACGGGCCAAGGCACCGCACCTCTTCACACCTAGACAATGGAGCGACAAACGTATATATGTACAGACACGTAGAATAACACCCTCAGTCGCTTATACGAGACTGAGGGTGAGCTAACTTAATCTATATTCCATGACCATACCACTGACTATATTACTACAGTATCAATACTCATATTACCTTTGTATAGGTACAGTTTCTAATATAGTCGCTTATACGAGACTGAGGTATCAATACTCATATTACCTTTGTATAGGTACTCTAAGTAACAGTCCGAGCTCTAACAAAGGCCAAGTTCTTAGTTTAAATATTATATGGTGAAGTGATTTTGTACCTGAACTTGCAAAGGTGTTTTGAACTTGATGGTAGAGAGGATTTCAGAAGAAGAACGTACATAGTGACGACAGTATTTATCATTCAAATTTACTGGTAGTTTCCCTCAACACACCCATTCAACGATAACTGAGAATGTTGTAGGCCTAATTCATCGCAGCATTTATTGAATGCCTTACAAGACAATGCTTTGATTAGGATGTCGGCCATTACATCTTTATTCGACTAGTCTAGCCTGATGTTTTCACGAGGCGAACTGATTTACAAATGAAATGATACCGTCTATCAAGAACGTCTGCCGGCTAGTCCCAGCGATATCTACCTCCCTTCATTACCAGCTAAGGACATATCTGCAAAGTGCAGAGGTTGATTCATCAGTCATGTTAGAAGGCTGATAGATACAGATTTAAGATCATTGTTCTCTTCCGTTTCAGACTCCAAGATGACAGCATTTTCCAAACCAAGCCTGTGAGTTCTTCTGTTTCAACTTCTTCTTCATCTTCCGAGTCATCTAGTTTTTTGGCGGTGGTGTTGGGACTACAAAAAGTGAGGAGGCATCCTTGTAGTCCCTGCTTTCCGAGGCATAAGTAGGCACTAGATCCATAGTATTGGCTTTTTTTTTCTTCGAAAAGCCGACGACTTTTGACCGGGTTCTAAATTTTCAATTGCTCCGCGAGGAAGTCAAAATTGCGGCCGCTGGAGACAGGTTGGGTTGATGTGCAGTGCACTATATTGTTTCACTATCTCCATAATGCTTATCAATGTTTCAGAACCTTCCAAAAGTACTTTTTGACCACGTTTCAAGTCCGTTGCCGGGCTTGAATACTTATGGGATGCTTTAAGGAATTTCCTTTGAAAACGCTGTTGATCTTGACACAATCTCCAAGCCTTCAAGGTTTCTAAGTGTCAGCATTGTCGAAACGTCGAGATCCTCTCTGCAGGTACTAATGTCATGGCGCTTAAATCCCGGACACTTGAGCTCAGGAAATTCCAAGAAAGCCGTGATGTAACTGCCAAACAGCCTACCTTAACTACCTGGGTCCACCGAATCCAATTTTGCTGAACCTTAAATGTCACTTACTCATATCTATATATGTGTGTTTCTCCCCTCCCCCAGGATAGCTTCCCCTTTCAATATACACCTACTACACTAACGTCTCGGGCTAATGCATGACTTGAACTTCTTGTCCCGCGGAACTTCTGTAATTCGAGGTGGATCGGTGTCGCAGCTCCCCACCATTATCAACCTTCGGCTTCCAAGAAAGATTGAGCAAGTGAATGTCAATAACGAACCACTTTCCGAGGTCATCCAGCAGTTCCAGCAATTCATCGAGAGCGACTCGACTGTCTTGTTTCTCTTCCAACAAATGTTCAATCAGGTACCGACCACTGACCCGTTCGATCATGACTCCTTTGGAAATCCCTCAGTGAGTACAGGCTGATATTTGTGTAGACGCTTGCTCATCTCCGTGCTCAAGATTCGTGATTACATGACAATGCTGCGCTTGCTCAACTACTTCTTGACTGAAGCTCCTGTTTTTACATTAAAATATAACCCTCTTGTTTGTCCTATCCAATCAATGCTTCAGTGGCCGATGGCTACTCCTGCCGGGAATGCGCTCTTCTTGATGCCCAGTGTCAACGACACTTCCGCAATGTGCTCAATGCACAAGGGGAATTCCTCTCGTCCTCTGCATCGGTATACGTCATTTCACAAGTGCCAGGAGGTTGGTTGAGCAAGGAAGCCCTAGAAGCTATGGGGGGATTTACTGACGACTTTATCCATGATCCCTCAAAGCCTCATTGGGGTTTCAAATCATGGGACGACTTCTTCACCCGCCGTTTCAAGGACGGCGCACGTCCTCTACCCTCACTGTACGATCCAAGCATTATAACCAGCCCTTGCGAAGGCATTGTCTATAACATTGCTCACAACGTCCTCGAGCACGATTTTTTCTGGCTCAAAGAAAACGCTTATTCGCTCGCAAACATGCTTGCGAACCACGAATTCGTTCCAAAGTTTGTCGGCGGCACCGTTTACCAATCATTTTTGACTATTCTCACTTACCATCGTTGGCACTCCCAAGTCACGGGTGTCGTGGTTGACGTCGACTTTGTACCGGGGACATACTACTCATCCTCACCGACCATTGGTATGCGCTCACTGTCACTGGAAGCATTGCAAGGATATCTTACCTCCGTCGCCACTCGCGTGAATATCTACATACAAGCCGACATCCCTGCCATTGGTTTACTGTGTATGATGTGCGTTGGGATGGCCGATGTGTCAAGCTGTGAGGTGACCGTGAAGAAAGGCGAAAGGGTTATCCAGGGGCAGAAGAGGGGATGTTCCACTTTGGCGGGTCAACGTCCTGTTTGATCTTCCGTCCCGGTACAAAGCTTCACTTCGCAGATAATGTCAAGGTCGGGAACATGGAGGATATAGTCAAGTTGAACCGGCCTATAGCGTTTGTAGAAGCATGCGGAGGGAGGGGACAGCCTTAAGGATGTGGATATCATACTTAAACTTACCCATGTATTCTATTGACCGGTCTCACAGCCTGGCAACTAGTTAGCTATTGTGCTTGCTACCAAGTCTTTGGAGGATCAGCAAAGTAGTACGTGTACTCTTTATGCGACTCAACATGACCAGCTCCCTTTCATGCGTAGACCGGTCATGCATACTCGAGTTTTGTAACTGGAAAGAATGGTCCTTCTAAGGCTACACAAACATTCCCAGGGTCCACAAACATCGTGATGTGCTGTCAGAGGGAATAATCTGGGAAACAGGTTGCCCGTACAAGTTATATATGTCCTTGGCGATGGCGAATGCTGACACGCACCCATGTGTACGACGACCTGTCAACGACAAAGACATCTCGTGGTCTGCAAATTCAATGTCAAGAAGCTGGACTGTTTCTCAAATGAAGACAGAGATCTGTCTTTGTTTACTGAGAAAACGTCTGATCTACACTAGGGCCATCGACACATCATCAGAGCGAAGTGTCCCCGCCTTGGTTGCGATCTGTTCTTATTCGAACATTCATTCAAAACACTACTATCCACAGGTTTAAGACAGCTACAGGTGATGGAATTCATCCGGTAGGGGGAATGCAATATTAAATCATCTACAACGTTCTGTACAATTTTATCATAGTAAAAAACCCTTGGAAAAAGCTCTGCAACATTTTATTTATTGATGTCCTGCTGCGTTGAACCTTGTTCTTGACGTATGTTACCTGAACGCATTTAATGTCACTATAGACAAGTGAAATGATCATATTCACCTTGAGTCTGCTGAGAACGATCACCGGTAACAGCGCCAAGGACAGCATCTTTCTTGCCCCCAATGCGATCTTTAGTGCCCTCTGCATACCCCTGGGTCTGGGCGGACTTGATCTCAGCTTCACCGGCAGCATGCTCTTGCTTGCCCGATTGTTGCCAAGAAGTACTGCCGGTCATCTTCCCAACGCCCTCTACAATATTACCCTTTGCAGAATGAACCTGACCGGAGGTTTTACTAAAACGACGCCAGTGAGCGTTACTTACCAAGTACGATTGGACCTTTGTGTGCACGTACCTCGGGTCACCAGAGCCCATGTTGCTTGTGGAAGATGTGGTATTGGAAGACATTGGTTCGGAGTCTGAGTTGATGACTCTCCGAAGAACGTTTGCGAGACTTATATAGCGTTTCGGGAGTCAATGATGTAATATAATGTGTGCGCCACAATGTGACGCGTTCGACACGTGTATGTGTGAGACTATGAGCATGATGATGCATACTTACGTCATGCCATGACAATAGAGATTCAAAACCATTCACAGCTTTTCCTGGTCCTGCCATATAAAGATATTCTTGAAAGCATTACAGCATTTTAATGACATCTCGGAGAATCGATATTAATATTTTATCCAGGTCAAGATCTATCGAGGTCAGATTCTCGGGATTTTTCTGGCCCTCGGCGTCTTGAGAGACGTATTTGAAGATAAAACTGGAATAGATGGTAGTCAGTCGGTCGCATACTAATTATACACCTGTTATACATATATACTAACTGTCAGGTAGCGCATTGTGGGATCTAAGGCTCGGACTCGGTCAATTGTGTTAGACTGAGGTGTTCCGGTGCTCGTATCTGATCCTTTTGCTCTTTTATCTCTCTCAAGTATGCGCGTATCCATAGCTCAACAGAAACCACGAGGCGCGAAAATCAATTCCCGAAACTAGAGATTCTGATTTTTCTTTCCTGGTTCCCAAATTGTGGAAACGCATTGCATATATTGTTACTAGAAAGAGGGATCAGTAGTGACCTAGAAGAGCGTGCTCTTCGATTGTGGGTACTGGCTGGGATAACGAGTTCATCATGAGAAGTCTCTGCATATTTCGTGCAAGTCTGTATCCGTTGGTACGAAATCTTTTTCTGAATTCAACTCTGTTGAATAACGTTCTTATCGAAGATGGACGTGCGGAGGCTTGGTTTACACTTCAACAACAACAACAACAACAACAACAATAGATAAACCAATAAGATTAGGTAACTCAAGTAAGTAAAAGTGTAAAAGTAATACAATGTAATGTGAAAAACAGTTCATACCTCAGTCTGGTGCCACTGCTGGCAGCCAAACATTTTTCCATTGGAAAAAGTGATTGAGAAACTTGTCACTCAGTTTCCAAATGAATTATCTCTAGAAAATATGTAAGCAGTTTCTCTTAGAAAATTTAGAGAATTAAATTCATATTTCCCAACTATTTTCAAAGTAAGAATGATAACTTTTGTTGAGCCTTTTTCTGCAAGAAACATAATGGAAAATGTAATAATTAATGAGGTTTCTGTAAGGTAAAAAACAACTTTTTCCCTTAAAAACAGGAATGTAAACCTTTGAACTATTTCTTGGTATGTTTTTCTTGTTTACTTCCAAAATATTACTATTCTAAAATGTAGAGGTGTTTCAACAAACTCCAGCCTAAGTGATTCACTCCCTGGAACCATCAAGCCTTTGCCTATCAATTGACTGCCTATTCTCTACTCTACTTGGTCTATTTATACCTTTTCCCACAATGCACAAACCACTTCCAACACATGACTTTTGTCCTAGACTTTCCAGCATTCCTGATATAATTGTTGTTCCAATTTCTATTCTTAGATGCATGTTTCAGTGCCACCATTCTTCCCTTCTTTGTGTGTTCCACCATCCATCCTCTCCTTTGTATATTCCATTCATCTCGCCTTTATATGTTCCACCATTCATCCTCTTCTTTGTATATTCCATTCCTCCCTCCTTTATGTCTTCCACCATTTATTCTCTAACATTCCAATTTTGTTATTTTAGACTAGATCACACTTTTAATCCAGATCATTCTAGATTGATGCTAGTCTGGTCCCTCTGCCATCCCCATGCTTCCTTCCCCATAGCAGTGGCTGGACTATTATTGAGTGTATAACTTGGGCTGGCCCTTGTCCTATTCTGTTCTGTATATATTTAGGAAATATTGTTGCTAAAACTTGATTTACCAGGAGGCTTACAGTTTTCAGCCTAAATAAATATTTATTTTGACTTCTGGTGTTTACTATGTTCCTGAGTAGTGTGGCAACATCATATCAGTGAAGTCAGGTCTGTACATGCCAGTGAGTGGTGGCCTTCTCATCTTTTGAGGATGCATCTATGTTTCTAACAGCCCTGAACTCTGGAGGCACATAGTTGAGCAGCACTATGACTTCCAGATTGCTGGACATCTAGGCCAATGGAAGACTCTGGAGCTAGTCTCTTGCAACTATTGGTGGCCTCAGATGTCACAATATATTGGCTCATATACAAGTATTTGTGAACTCTGCCTCTGCACCAAACCTCAATGTCAGCCCCCTATTGGTCAGCTTCATTCCTTGCCCATTCTTGCTGAGTGCTGGAGTATAGCCTCTGTGAACTTTATTGTAGAGCTGCCAGACTCTCATGGATACAATGCTATTATAGTAGTAGTTGATCTTTGTAGCAAGTGAGCACACTTCATGCCAACCAACACTATCTGCTCTGCAATGGATGCTGCCAATCTCTACCATAAAAATGTCTGGAAGCTGCATGGCTTGTTTGCTGCCTATGTCTCAGATTGGGAACCACAGTTTATTGCTGAGTTCACAAAGGAGCTATACTGCCTGCTCAATGTAAAGCTCCACACCTCTACTGCCTATTATCTCCAGTCTGATAGTCAAATAGAATGGGTAAATCAGGAACTGGAGCAATATTTGCACTTGTTTCTGCAACAAGAGACAGGATGACTGGGATGAGCTCCTTCCCAATGCAGAATTTGTAAGGGCAACCTCTAGAAGCTATGGCTCAATTACACAGCTGGCAGAGAGAAATTCAAAGAATGTATTAGTGTATGTATAAGTAATTAATAATAGCTGCATACCTGGCAGAGGAAATCCATGTTAGCTATTGAGAGGTTGAGGACACTATTGACTCTTGCATCCATCTCCTTTATTCCATTGTTTATCTCTCCCCTCTCTCCCTTTACTCATATTACGCTGGCTCTGATATGGCCTTCCATTGTTACCAATACTATTTATACAGACACTGTACAGTGATACTCTCAGTCAATCATACATTGCACTGAGGACTTATGTTGTATCATCTGTTCAGTATTATCTAGTTCTAATAGGTTGTGGGCATATCAAACAGCATACTCTGAATGTCTGACTGCTACTTTGTGATATTATGCTCTCTTTGCTCTTCACTTAACCACACTTTTGGCACTCTTTGCTCGATCATACTCTTGGTGCTTTTAACCCTGACCCCAATCTGCCAGACAAACAGAACAAACATCTAAGTGTGTTCTCTTGTTTTTGTGTTTAAAACACAAAAGCCCTTTATCCAGAAATCACCTCTCAAACTACTATGCACAGAATTAACCTCCTCACTCAGCACACACCCCACCATGCTCTCTGCAGATACTACTCACCCATGCAGTTGCATTGCCAAGCTTAATGTGCACTGGCCAACTATAGAACCACCTTTTGATCATACTACTTAAGAATTTTCCAAGTGGTCCATGAAACTAGAGATCTTCTTACAGCAGAGCAGCCTTGATTGCTACATATCTACATTGCAGAAGGACCCAAATAGGCTAATCATCAAGCCTGGTTTGAGCATTGAACCCAATGAATATACAAACTGGCTGGCAAACAATGGCCTGATCATTGGTATCATCTATGCAGCCATTTTAGAGGCAGAATGGGAGGGGCTCAAGACTGATTGCACAGCAAAAGAATGTTTTGATGCCTTGAAAGCCTGTGCTTACAATGAGGATCCTGTGAAACAGGTAGCACTTATTTGCCAAGCTCTCTCCACATATGCTCCTATTGCAAAACCAATTGATGCAATGGCCCACAAGATTTGTGACCTTGTCAATCACACATTTGTGATAGAGACCATCAACAAGGATCTATTCAAATGCATCACATTCCTCAATAGCATGAATGATAAGTCTTCCAAGTCCATTCAGACCCTTGGTGTTCAGCCACAATGAATGCTGAGAAAGCTATGGGTACTAGCTAAGTCATTTTTTCCATCCCCTCCCCAAACTCTTTGCATCCCACTCTTCATTTATTCTGAGCCAATACAAGACTCACCACTGTTCTCCTATACTTACATCACAGCAGCTATCAGTGGCCTCCCTCCCTATAAGGCCCCAGGCCCTGACAGCAGACTGAACATTGCACTTAAGCAATGCTCAGACACTCTCCTCAAACACCTCTACTATATCTACAGAGCTATTTTGGAATTGAATGTCTATCACTCTAGCTAGCTAGAATCCATGACCCTCATCTTATGAAAACCAGGCAAACTCACCTACAATATTGCAAAAGCATACTGATCAATAGGACTGCTTGACACTATAGGAAAGCTCCTTTCCACTCTCACAGCAGCTGATCTTTTCTATCTAGCTGAGAAGCATGACATGCTTACTGCAGGCCAGTTTGGAGATTGTTCTGGCCATAACCATGTCAGATGCTATAGCATCTTGTTGTGTCCAAGGTAAAGATGCTTAATGCTCAGGTAAGGTAGCCTCTGTCCTGTTCATTGATGTCCAGGGAGCCTTCTCCTACATGGTCAAGGCATGACTCCTATATAATATGGGCATCTTCTCAGCATACATATGACTTGCCAACCACATGCTATCTGACCAACAAACCTGATTATGCTTTGATGACTTCCTTTCTGACTGGATCAACATCTTGAATAGAACAATGCAAGGCTACTCTCTGTCCATGCTGTACTGTGCATTTTATAATGCTGGCCTGATGAATACAGCAGCTACATATCACAGTGCTGAACTCTTCTCTGGATTTGTAGATGATGTCATGTTTCTGGCAGTGGCCAAGTCTCTGATGGAGATTCCTACTATGCTTAGAAACTTAATGGAATGTGCTAATAGTACTTTCAAATGGTCTATTTAGCACAACATACTATTTGAACTCACTAAGCTAGCTATGATGAACTTTCCTCACTCCACCTGTGATGTGGCACTCTAAGACCACACTCTCACATGTGTCAACTTGGACAACTCAATGACAACCCAGATTGTAAACACCATTGTCTACTACAAATACTTAGGGATCATCTTTGACTCCAAACTCTGTTGAGCAGCTCATACCCAGAAGGTCACAGCTAAAGTGGCCTGGTGGATCCTCCAAATAGCCTATCTATTATGTATCTCCAGCAGTATGCTCCCCATCATATGAGGCAGCTTTACAACATAGTAGCAGTGCCTGCACTCACCTATGTGGTGGATGTCTGGTTTACTCGCATAGGTGAGCGCCCTGCAAATCATCATTGAACAGGTTCAGTTGCTGTGGTAAAGAAACTTGCTTCAGCCCAGGCAAGAGTAGCTAGGACTATTACTAGTGCATTACACATCATGGCCTTGGATATAGCCAAAGTACATGCCAATCTACTTCTGATTGACCTACAGTTTGCAAAGTACTAACAAGGGTGGTGTCTTTTCTGAAGTACCACCTCAGCTCATGCACATGGCTGAGCATACTGTATGGCCTATGAAGTAGAACTAGTGGGCTTCATGCTGGGATTATATCCACACCATAGCAGAAGCCCTGCACAGGAAGCAAGATTACCTCATACACCCTGCTAGGAAATGCAGTGCACATGGTACAGGTAAGGCTGATTACCCCTGCACCAGAGGCATCATCTGCCTCCAGATCTATTGGTTGCTGAGACACACTGCCTTCACCCCCAATGAGCAAGCTGACAATCTTGCTAAGAAGCCACTACTGGTTTCTCAATCCTGCCTGACCAGCTTCCACTGTACTTCAGAGCAAAGTACCTACCCTGCAGCATCCCAGTGACATATCAGGCTGACCTAGTTGCTACCCAAGTCCTCTGGAAGAGACAATGGAAGAAGTCTCCTTGATTCCCTCTGATTCAACACCTCAACTGATCTGATTTTATTGCATTCAAATAAATCAACAATAAATTATAACACTACACATTTGTAAAGTGCATGTGCATGTTATCAAGCCCCACAAACATTGTGAATTTAAAGTTTGTAAAATTAGTTATGTCAGGCTACTTTTAAAATATATTAAACTTTACATTTTGCATCATCAGTGCAGACAGAAAATTCATTTTCACAGTGCATGATAGAGTTTGTTGGGTCTGTTTTGATAAAGGCAACCACCTCTATGTCACAATAGCTTTGATTTGATGGTGAGAGGAGATGCACTAGTAAAGGCTATTAGCATCCTCATCCTGTTATAATATAGTGTTGAACATGGCATGGCTGGTCACAATGCAGACCTATCACCACATTGATAAGACTTAACAACATGAGAACCAAATCTCTGGATCTATGTCAACATGAGGGCTTGTTCAATAGAGTCACATTCATGGTAAATGGCTTTGCAGGGATCTCTATGCAATATTCAATGAGGGCACTGGCAGTCTATGCCCTGCAACAATAATGTTAACTTTTGATATATAGGACACAACACATAATTCAGATATTGAATTTACACAATTGACACCAATGCATATGCACTTTGCCCATTGGGGTTTAACAGAACTCACAGTACTCTTTTGGTAGCTATATATTCAAGTATAACCTACTCACTCTCAGTCTGGTATATTTGAATGACTGAGGTGAGGGTGCTGCCTATTGGAGGTCAGAATATATCAGCATGGTATGTACAATGGGCTTTGTTTACAGTGTAGAAGGAAACAGTGTGTGTGGCTTGACATAATGTAAGGCACAATGGTTGTGGTAGCAGCAATTAGCCCGTTTAGTCCAACAAGCCCTGAAGAAAGGTTACTGCAGCCCTTGAGCTATATCTAGACTTCTGGCCCGACTTCCGGCACCTCGACAACATCAGATCGATGGTCTTGATGCCGTGACGTCAGACAAAATTGTCAGGGTTTCGAAACTTATGTTGGTTGGGATGTATCTTTATTCTAGATACTTACATGATAATCACGGAAATTTTAACGCAGGACTGGCTAGATAATAAAGTTCAACAGGAGTCGGGGCAGAAGTTTTTAATCTTCGTAGTCACTGCCTAGTTGACTCTGTGATCACGGTAGCAGCAGTAGTCTGCGTCTGCGCATCTTCAGCACGAGACATAAATCCAACCTCCTGGTCATCAGTATGCGAAGGCGGAGCATAAGTCATCACGGTAGGGACTTTCTGGTAATTAATCAAAATCACAACGAGCGGTGGGTAGATAGCCTGCAAAGATGCAAATCAAAATCTTCACGTGGCCTCTATATGACATCTGATTACGTACACAGCATAAAGTATACGTGCAGAGTACAATGCCAAGGACAACGTTGAAAGAAGGCGACAGACCCTTTGGTACCAATACTAAGCCTAGCATCGCTACCTGTAGAGCAGTCGAGACCATTCAGAATCGCAAAAACAGGCGAAGATGGCTTACTTGGAATAAGCAGAAGAGTGCTCCGGATTCGACGAGAACAAGAAGCGCTCGTTCAGCCGGAGTATGCGGACCTCGCTTATTGGCCAGGTATCGATGGGACCTTTGCATCAAATAAATCGGTCTGAATGCGCCACAAGTAGTTGCTTACCAAAGCTTGTAAAAGACAAGTACTGTGTAAGCTAAGTTTGTTGCCAACGAAAGCCCGAGGAATGCTGTATAAATGCTCTCTATTGAATTGTTTTTGCCAGAGTCATCCGCAATATATCCGCGCAAGGAAGAAGTCAATCCAAGATATGTTACGCTCGCGGCTGTTCACGAAGGTCATTGACTATCGAACCCAAAGAATCTGTAAGATCACTGTCTCCTTACCTGTTGCAGCAATGAGAAGGATGACAGGGCCTGCGATCAGCCATTTGTTACCCCTGAACAAGACCCAAGATCTCCACACAACGATAATATCTGCAATAAATGGCTACAGAGCGAAGTCATTATGGACGATCCTAGAATTGAACGGCAATTCCTTACCAGGAGATGTGATGACCAGTTGCTGACTACAACTGCTGGAAACATTTGCAGTTCGATGATTGTGAGTCTTGTCGCGTCGAATGGCTGGTCAACGCCATCCAAGAAGGACGAATGGATCTGGGATACATAGTCTCCAACAAAATCGCCCCATTGCACAGTCGCTACGAGGAAAGACACGACGTTCGAGAAAAATAATATCCAACTGCTACGAAATTTTGTCCCGCGAGACCTGTAAATATCGTCGTAGACATGTGAGGTTTGCTACCAAGACGGGGAGTACTAACGCACAGGAAACTCATGGTCGATATGACAAAAATGACGAGATACAGACCTTTGAAATGAGACAATTAGCTACAATGGTTTTTAGTAAGTGAACTGTTTACCATAGAACAATGTCGTAATAGCCGTATGCCAGGTGTTATATACGAAGTTATTACCAATTGAATGAAGGATGTAGCGCTCTTCAGGAGTCATGGATCTAGAGATAGGAACGCACAAAATTGAACCGCAGGATTTTGTAACGCTCGCGGATAGCCGGCTGATTGAGCGACCGTGAATATGAGATCAACAGCCCATCAGTACGAGTGTGTTCGACATGAGGAATTGAACAGAGAGTAAAGCGATTTCGTAACGGAGTTTCGAAATCGCGGGAAAGAGGAACATAAGTATGGGCAATCGGCACTGAGAGCAAATGGCCGTTGATTGATAAGATTGGAGTTGAGTGGATCCATCATATGAAGAGGTTTCTAAACACAGAACGCCTTCTGATCCTTACTTTGCAATTGAAATAATTAGGTATTCACAGAACACAAGAGAGCGGTCATTTGCTAATTGCGCGATAGTCACAAAGAAGAGGACGAACATTACATACAAGTGAAGCTGGTAATGTAACTGTTTGAGGTGACGGTGATTTCGGGCGGGTCTCCGCAAGCCGGGCTTGGCGACAAAGGTATATGTGTTAAAGCGCCCGAAGACTAGACTACAGACATTAGCGCATAAGAATCTAGAAGAATCCTATATGAATCCGGCAACGGTGAAACAAACGGATAGAGATTGATGATCAGCATCTGTATAGATAAGGACTGCGGCGCCCTGGTTGCATATTATGCATAGTCCAAACGCCGCCCCGGTAATGTTCATCAGGAGTTAAGAGAGACAGTTGTGTGATTGATATCAAGAACAAACTTATATGTAAAAATTGACCGGTCGTGAGAACCTCAATCTGTCTCTTAGGACACTGCCCAGACGTCGACGATACCAGGCATCTTTATATTCAAGTTTTCTGTATCTGCAAAGCATAGGACAGAAATTCAAAAATCAACGACAGGGGGTTTTGACGAGCCTAACTAGTCCAAGGTCTTTTCGGTCAAAAGCACACGGAATCCGAGCCAGGCACGTGCCTCAGGGCCATTTGAGCAGCACACTTGTTCGGACAGTTCGGTCTCCCTGGGACAACTATTTGGACATTCATAAGGAACCCTGTGATATATTGCTCGGTGGGGCCTCTGCGTTTGTTATTCGGACCAAACATTGTGTCCGTCTGATTCTTCGTCGAACGTTGAACTGCTTCTCTACTCATTGGAGACATCGCAAAGGCAGAGTTATTTCCTTGTTCTCTCTAGGGTGTGAGTCAATCTTTTGGCTATGTTTTGTTTTCCAAACTCCCTGTTATATGCCTAGACTAGACAGCAATCAAATGCAATCTAGCCATTATTAGCAAATGAACCCGGCTTGTGAAAACGCGAAAGACCATTCTAGTTTCCTTCAACCACCATGGAAGACTGACTTACCCAGTTTTCGTGTCTTCTTTTTTTTTTCGCAACTCCAGCACCCCAGCTCGCATACTCGAAGTAATTCTTCCACCCCGGGAATTACGACTGACAGGTGCGACTGAGGGTTGTCCGAGAGGAGGGGTAGGCCAGGCCTGTCACCGATGAAAAGGAGGCAGATGCTGCACTGGATGCCGACAACCAGGTCATCCACGGTTGGCTTGCTCCCTTCTCAAGCAGTACTGGTTGCATTGTCGCGGGTGGAACGGAATGTGTGGATAGAGCAATGAATGTACGTGCACACTGGCCGAGGAACTTCCATCGACTGGCGACATGGATTGGTAGAGGATATACCACCCCAATCCCCATCAGTCAATACCCTCAAAAGTAGGCCCTGTTCTTCAGTTCTTGTGCCGAAAGACACACCGCATATCTCTAGCTGTCTAAAATCCATACATAGGGCAAGAAAAATGACAGGAAACATGGTGGTCCAGAACGAGACCGCCTCCAATTATGGCCGCTCTAAAGAACGTTCGGGGCCATTCATTATTGTCACACATAGCGAGGAAATCGTTGTGTCCGGATGGTTATGGGAGTGGCATTACAAGGACCTACCCCCGGTCACCACGATGGAACCCTATGCAAGCATCTAGATGAAGACCCTGAATGTGACGTCCAATTGTGTGCTTCTGATTGAGAAGTAGTTGGAAGGACCAACCTTGAAAGGTATGACTTTGCTGTCAGGATTCGGGTTAAAAAGTGCTGAATTTAATCTATTTCAATAAGATGATCGCTTGGCTGGTCACAGAAGATCGAGACACCAGGCTGGACGTGCGGAATAGTTTTCAATCGGATACTCGAAGTCGGTTGATGACAAGTGGAAATATGGCTGAAGGCGTTGACATTGAGAAGTTATTAGTGTCCGACAAGAACAACGATCAATCATGAACGATGTCAAGTTTCACAGGGATCGAGGTTGGATTAACGGCACAAAAGACCGAATTTCGATGGAAAAAGATGATTTGGTAAATTCGCATCACCTGGGCGACAACAATGAGGCCAAGTACTGCTGCTAATTCTTATGACTCCGGGCATGATGACGTCTTTCAGTCATGCTGAGATGACGATTCGTATTACAAACACTACCTGAGCACAGATACACCTTAAGTTCTTTGAGACATCTTGACATTCAGAACGTCCTGAGTAAGGTCAAGTCTCGCACGCAATCGTTCTTGTTTTCTCCGTGGGTCCATAATCACTATCAGATTAAAGTACTTATATCATGAAGCTCTCCACCCCTTGTTGATTGATCATCTAAGCCTAAAGCCATGACATGGTCAATTTTTTGTCTTGAAGGTACCTGAGGCACCTCTACGTTGTATCCTGAACTGTCGCGGTTCCTCTGGGCCTATGAACCAAGTTTGAAGCGTTGAACTTTTGGTACTACCTGACTTTCACTCAGAATGGATCAGTCCGACATCAAACCTTAGGCCTTAGGAGTAGCTATTCCTTGTTTCGCCTTGAATAATCACCCTCGTCCGAGGAGATATTGTTAGCAAAGATCATCTGTCTGTGGCACTGCTCCAAGTCATTGTTTGGTACTCGAACAGTTTTTCTTGATTCTTCACACCTCATCAACTCCTGAATCTATATCAGTCTGCTAGTCAACTTCCGTTCTGGCTGTCTCGATGCTTTCTCTTGAGGACAAAATTAGGATTGCTTCTGACGAAGGACCTTTGCTTATAGGTGAGCTCTCATATGTCTATAGTTGAGGTTCTTTGCTTCAGAGATAATGACAGGCTACTTGTAAAGTAACTTCATCCAAGATACACAAACTCTCAATGACAAGTCAAAGTCTTTTCGGAGTTCTGTGTTCACAAGCGGTCTATTACTATCGCAGGTATCCTCATGACCATGTATGTACTCATCAAAGTCACGGTAAACAGTAACCTGCCTCGCCATTTCTCCGTAACTTACTGAGTTACATTCCCGCAGATCGGAATTCTTCTGTTCGCTACATCCCCAATTTCTTTGTACCGTCTGACTGTATCTCAGTGTACTTGAAGTGGCTCATGTAGCACTTCTCTCACAAACGTCGCATTTTGTTTTTGTCTATTGCAGGGTGCTGGAAAACATAGGACGAACGGATTTAATAATCCCGTAAGTCTAATCAACACATCACTGGTCAGACATTCTTTTCTCGCGAAACCTTGGTCTAGAGAATTTGCGGTATTTGCCTACGATCCACCTGATTGATTACGACTTGAAATGTTCGTCAGGTTTCGGTCGTGATCACGGTATAACATGTCCTTGATTGGAAAGTCACTGTCCGCATGCTGATGGAAATGCATAAAGTTTCTTATCACAACCGTTGTCCAAATGTGAAGTACTTCGTCAAGATCTTGGTTGTTGCGTCGATTTCTCACTCTGTATACAGCTGTTACACTTGGAGGGTGAAAACATGTTCGTGAAAACATTATTTTTTTCTGCAGTTGATCAATGAATTCACGCAGTAAGTAACGCGCATATATGGGGAAGACTGATTGTGGGATTCATAGTAAGGATTTTTATCCACGTCTTGTTCCTTTTTTTGATTCTTTTGATTCCAGTTCACCGCAAACGTTGTACAATGTTGTGCGTAAAACGTTTTCCCTTAGTTTATTGGACCTGCCAAAATAATGGTATACAGGTACAGGGCTCTGTAAGTCCTAAATGTTCCAGAGAAGTATCGAATTTGATAGATCGGATGCAACCCAGCGACCGCTATTCAACTGTATCTTATATCATTCCTAATCCCACTTCTTGGTTATACTGAGTGAATCCAAATTTAGGTTTGGCCATCCGACAAACGAGGCTGCTCGAGAAGGACTTATACAAAGTAATTTGTTGACAATTTCAAACCTAATCTTACACCCTATGTAGAGGTTTGCCTCAGCCACATGGGCCGCCACGGTGGTCTGTGATCTTTCAACATGCCTGGCTCTTGTGTACTTGCTGAATTGTTTGCGTTCTGGTATCTCATAGTGAGTAAAATAAGTTTTTGCAACGCCAATCTTAATCCTCTCATGACCTTAAGCTCTGAGAGATTGATCAATCGTTTAATACTTCTTAGGTACAAGTATAAAAAAACTTTGAGATTCATGATTACCGATGGCAACTCTTGTAGCATCAATGTTGGAGCTGTAACAAGCATTATCGCGATATGTACGTTGGTCACTGTGAGCCCGATCTTTTTTGTTCCATGCCAGAACGAGGTTGGTTAGACTGAAATTTCCAAGTTCTATGCCACGGCACGCAACAGTGTCTCGTTCAGTGGTAGGTCTCTCCAAGTAATGTCTATGATCCTCTCCCAATCTTTGGACAGCTTTCATCGAGATCAGTGGGAAATGTGCGCATTTAACAATCATCTATTTCTGCTTACTTAGAAGGGGCAAACAGTATACGTCAGTTCGATCCTGGCGAGTAGTCTGATGGCTTAGGTCTTACTAAATGTTGAAGTGACAACTCCCCTTAAAATCCAGGTAACGTATGTCGCGCTTTGACTTCTCTTTGCATCTCTTGGTTGGCCATTGATATAACTCGTCAGTTTGAATTCACGAAAAAACGCGAGAAGGAATCTTAAGGGCACTTGGTCAATGCATCTCTCGGACCTCACATACAGCCAAGGTAAGGCATAAGGACTCGAAATCAGTGCAATAGGTGTTGACATAACGTAGGTGGTGGAACAAAATAGAAAGACATGAGCGCACGAGTTTCTTTGAGATTGCTAATATACTTAGATATACTTGCGTCACAATTTAAATACTCACTCGTTTTCCAAGAAATGACAGTTTCATCTACTAAAAACACTGTTACCTGTGACGTTTGAAACTTTATCATCAGAAGACAGAGAATCGCCGAGGAATTGGGGAGGAGCTGACTTGCCGAGCCAGAAGAAGACAATATGGAGAGCTTAAACTCAATCCAGACTAGTGTCGTTTATGGATCGGTCTGTACGTGGAGCGGCGCGTCGTTATAATACTCTCGTAAATTATCAAGCAAAGTTTCAATCGTTACACGGATCGTATAATTGGCCACTCCGCAGGATGGCATGCCGAGATGCTTATTCATGTTGAGTTAATTATCTTCATTGCCATGTGCAATTATACAAAACTCAATTGACCCAGGCGTCTACACAACACATAGATACTAATAAGATACTAATAATAAGCAGGAGATGAAAGGGTTTGCGTCAACAGTCAGTTTCATTAATCGGTGTTGTCATCTCATGCATATATAATGGCTGAAGCTGTTCTGCCACCCCGATTTGAAAAGCATTAGATAATCAAACTGTCAAACAGGAATATTAATGGAGAGGTAAAGCGATCTCCAACAGTTTGTCTAAAGTCAATGACTAAATCGACGTCTTCATTCAATCGAAAGGATGGTGAAGAAACATTTATATTGCAGACTGCTCGTTACTGGGAAATGAGATGCTGATTGTTACAATATACAGGAAGATATGATTCTACGCGTACCAAGGCCATTAAGGCCGTCTTTGACATACTTAAGTTTAAATCGTGTAATAAAATCCGGGTTGGCCTTCCAAGGGGCCCATTTTGCCTTCGCGAGCCAGCTTGTTCCTCCGTATGAACGTGAAGGTGGTCACACCGAGCAAGACGAGCAAGAAGAACTGGCAGCCCATCACTGCCCAAATTCCGTTGAGATACCTGTGCAAAGACATAAAGTTAGCAGAGTATTCACGGTGGTTCAATTCGAACGACGTGCCTCGGGTAGTCTTTCTGGCGGAATCTGTGATAGGCCATATTGATCAATAAGTTAAGCTAATGATCGAATTATGGAAGCTTACACAGTCGTGGCAAATACACCTGCAATGCCCGCAAATGCAATGATAATCGCGGTTGAAACGGACCGCTGTCACAATGATCAACATGAGGTCTTCTCGTAGAGAAAAACAAGAATATACCTTGCTGTGGGTCACCACGTTGTTGGCACTCTGTTTCGATGGGTAAGGGCCATTCGTCGCAGTCTCAAAATTCGGACTTACATATGATAGAATACCGGGAACAGAGGCGCAGGACCCGATGGTGATTAAACAGAGCCCTATCCAAAAATCAGATATTCCTCTAAGTATCCGTGGAAATAAATAGAATATACCGAAGTAGCGAACTCCATTACCCGTCGTATAGGCTGCCAAGGCCAGCCCAATGATGGTGATAATGGTCTGGACGGCGATGAGAAGGGCTCTTTGCAGGAGTTTGTCGGAAATCCAGGCGAATACGAAGCAGAAGAAAGCCTGCGCATTTTGAGATTAGATCCGTACAGATAGCAAGCGTAAAGTGGCGTACAGCGAGGACACCAGGCGGGGCCGACAGGAGCAGAGATTCGCGCACGCTGTATCCCATGGTAGAAAGGATGATAGGGATGAAGTACCCTTGAACGCTTTCAATTATCGATAGAAAATTAACGGAAAAGAGACGCACCTGTGACGTAAGTGGGAACTGTCGCACACATCAACATGAGAGCTAAAGAAAGGCCCTTCAGGACTCGGTGAATGTGACAGAGGTTAGAAACGTACCAAATGTCCAGATCTTCCAGTCGCGAAGGTGAAGGAAAAGCTTCTTCCTAGTCATCTTGTCTGGCATAGAGTCACCTCGATCTCTCTCAACGCGATCAAGCATCAGCTACGATGATATCAGAATCAAGAGGAGTACATGTACAAAATGAAACCGAACCTTTGTCTGTTCTGAAGACAAGAAACGGTTCTTGTCGGGGAATTCCGGGAAGACCACGTAGCATAAAAAGCCAACTACGATTGTGACAGCGCCTTCAATGGTCTATAGGAGTGTCAATATATATTAGCACAACTGAATGAATAACGCACAAAGATCCATTGCCAACCGTTGAGCCCACCGCGGGGGGCAATCAAAGTTAATGCATAACCTGTATTTTGTTCAGATTGGATAAGTGCGATTGAATGGTCAACCTACCAATGATTGGACCGAACCCTCCGATAAGGATCGAGAAGAGATAAAAGGCGGCCACTCGTTTTTGCACCTCATTCCGCATGTACCTGCATCAATCGGGTAAGCCAGTTGTGAAGTGCAGGGAGCAATGAGGATAAAAACCATACCACGTTGAAGTAACGAACACTAGGGCAGGTAAGAGGCCCGCCTGAATATGGATGGTCAATTCTTATTTCCCTATCATCTCAGGTCACTTACCTCGAAGAAACCAAGGAAGACGCGACAAAGAACAAGGTAGCCCCACTTGGGGACGAAGCCCATTCCCAGTTGTGCCGTGCCCCATCCAACAACGCAGATCGTGAGCCATATGCGAGGACCAATCTTTTGCACAATGAGGTTACTTGGTAGCTGGCTGTGGAAAATTCTTCAGCAGATAGGTCGACAGAGATAACAATAACCACATACGCAAGGACATAAGGTATGAAGTAAACACATGATGCAATGCTGTAGCGGTCGCCAACGGTGAGTTTCTAAGGTGTTCATTAATCAAGAGATAATGTGTCTTAATTAAAAAATGGATAATACCAGATCTGTACCCATTCCGGCGACACGGGCAACGCCGAGATTGATCCTGTCTAGTACGGAGACGGCATAGAGTAGACCAAAGAGGGGAAGGATGTGAAGGTCGACCCGTCGACTATCGCGTCGTTGTCAGTGCATGTAAATCACAAAGAAAGATGACGCGCGTACACTGTCCTCTTCTCGAATCCGGGAGGATACTCCTCTATGATGTCCTTCTCGACATCCTTGACGTGGTTCTCAGAAAGCTCGGAATGGTTAGAAGATGGGGCCATGGCGAATTGTCTCGCGACAACTTCATACCTTTATAACATTCAGAATACGACTGATGAATTCAGGAGAAGCTAATTTCAAGGCATGCATCGCCAAATGGAGTTTGAGGCCAGGGGCACCCCTGTCACAGGTTCAGCGAGCCCTTTGTTATGCGATGTGGTGTGGGGTAGTGTGGGGTGCGGATTCAGGGGTGCATCACGAGACCTGAGACTTCGTGCGGGGTAAAGGTTAACGAATTTGAAATCCCGAAGCAAATATTGGAATGTTTAATGAGAATGCGGATCCGGGCGCCAGTTGGTAGCCCTCGCTCAGGAGTCTTCCTTGCCACTTGGCAGAAAAGAGAATATGAATTTCCACGTATGTCGCCTAAACAAACAGCAGTCATGATCAAGGAACCCAGTACAACTGTGGGACATCGCGTATAGCTAACAAAACATGTCTTTTTCGTGTCTCTATGGTCACAACCCGGTCAGAAAATTAGATTCCAAGAGCAAGCGTACAATGATGATGCTACATGTCAATCAATTGCGGTTGCGAAAAACATAAAAACATTTTCCTTGAATGGGTGGCCATGGTCGATGGGGCTAGATTGTAATCGCGGAGACGGAACGGAAGGCACAGGGTCGACGACGGTTAGCTATGGATAGGAGTTGCCAACCACATGTGAAGTGATGGGATTCCACATGTGATGTTCTCGTCCATGACCGGCAACCTTGGTAGCCGTGTCCCGACTGGTACTTTATTTGTCATTCGGTTTCCCATGACAAGTCCGCCTCCAACCTAGTACACCTTGGACGTCGCCTGGGCCCGTCCCTTTGCCACACGACCTTTATTGGTCAGGGTATGCCGCTCAAAAATATTCTATCCTGTTGCTGTCTTTTTTGCTCTCGATCTTATGCACTTTCATTACTTACTTTTTGTCATACCTGGGGGTTGGCGGGGGAGGTCTTAGTTTACTGGTAGCAAGCCTAAGGTAGTTTCGTCACGTCCTGCATGTCAGAACTTTCCATTCATAACACACCACGCCGATTCAACAACGAATCGGTGCGCCAGTTTCACCTGAACCGAGACCAAACCTACCAAGCTTAGCTTAAAAATAACCCTAACCGAACTGCCTGAACCTGGTGAAGAGTGAGAAGAGCACCGGTGACCGACCGATGCCATCGCACTCGGGGTAGTATTTCCTCCCTCAAACTTTTCTATCAGATAGTCACGAAAGTTATGCATCGCAGAAATGTGGAATTTTTAGGACAGCTTGTGATCTGAGATCTCAAGTCCCAGGCTCCCAGAACTATAAGTTCCGAGCACCCAGCATCATCGATTTGAAAACAACACCTACACCTTGCCTACACCCATTGCGTGAATTCATGACGGCGGTTCGAATCATTTGGAGATGCAACAAACCGAAGGACCCGACACTTGCTGAACTGTACGAGAAATTGATTACTCAAGCAGCCCAGTCCAAAGGCATGGACACGGCTGTAATAAGGCAAGTTGTTGCCTTTTGATGCCTATCATTTCATGGTGTATTCCAAACAATTGGTAGACATGGTATACACTCTATGACTAATACAAGGCCAGTATGTGCAGACTATCTCCCACATTACAGGGGATATTGTGAACAGTAAGTTGGAAGCTGTTCTGTATATCTAGCATGTGCATGACCTTTCTAAGCGCAGGAAAATGCGGGATTTGCCCTCCATTTTATGAAGATACTTTTAATGTAGATATTGATCTTATCTCTAACAAAATACATCTAGACTGCTAAAAACTGTAGCCTGTGCCAAGCCAAGCCAGAGCCAGGCCCCTCAAGCCGTGCCAAAGCTAGGGCTTTCAGGCCAAGACGGGCCAGAAACATCACTATCTTCTAGGCTATGGTTGCTCAATTTGCTAATCGACAAAACTGCCGGTCGATGTCCAAAGGAGACCGTCACGAGAGATACATCTGCAGCACATGGATCAAAGACTTCGCTGGCTCAACTACCTACACACATCCGCCAAAGTTTACAAGTTCTCTTTGCCAGCTAGATTCAAACTACAGTCATCAGACGCTCTGCATCCTTCCAGTCATCATCACAGCCTCCCTTTCCAAGCCAGGAAAAAGTTTCGCCAACCGCTTCACCTATCAGTTTCAAATCGGCTGCATCTACATCACTTGAGACCTTGAAATCAGGATGTATGAAATCGTAGAGTAGGCCTTCGGAAATTAACAGAGTCAAGGGATTGCAATGATCAAGTAGTGAAGTTTTTCATTTACCATTTGACCAAGAGCGCTGTGCAGCGGCCTGTGCCTGTGGTAAACGGACCTTCTGATATATCTCGAGGACTTTTGAGAGGTTTGAACGATTAGTCTTCTCGTGAGCCAGAAGGCGGCCGAGGATATGAGCATCCTGAAGTTGATTTTGTCAGTTTTGAACTCACCACACGAAGAGGAACCTCACCTCAATAGCCTGCCCACCTCCAACACCCTGGTGAGGCATCATAGCATGTGCCTACGAACGAACACATTCTCAGTTTCACCAAGTCAGGGCTCACTGAGAAAGACTAACCGCATCACCAACTAGACCGACAAGCCCAGAAACGAAAATCGGAAGAGGTTCAACTATGTGAATTGCCCAACGGCTCGGTGATTGTATCATCTGTGGCGAGCAAATTTAATATACCTTGCGGATACTCTATCAGCAATTATGCTCACAGATACTGCCTCAACTAAGTCGGGCTCCCAATTTTGATAGCACTCGATAACTTCTTCTTTGGGAACATTAGCTACCCATTCATCGGTAAAAAGCGTTCCGAAACCGTTCTCCTTGTTGTAGAAGCAGACAAGATTCACGATATCACCAAACGGATGGGTCACGACGTGCTGAAGTCTTGATCAACAATATCTATAGTGTATCAATTACTGCTCTTGCGTACCTTCGATTTTCCGCACCACTAGGGAGCAGGAGATGAAAACAAAACGTCAAATTGAATGGTTCAGTGTTTTGAGTATACGACTTACAATCCTGGGATTATCCAATGCACAACTTTCTGAATTCTTCTCGCGCAGCTTGCTGCGGTCCACCATGCCTCGGTAAACAAGGGTCCCACTAGCAACAATCAGATAGAAATGAATGCGAAGAACTTGCGCTTCTTACCTCCACGTCGGTTCGCAAAACTTTTCGTATCCTTCAGAAGGGTGAGTTTGGGCTTCTTTCTGGAAGAGAGTAGCCCTCGTGGCAGAGTGGACGCCATCACAGCCAACGAGAATGTCAGCTGTACGAGTAGTGCCATCTTTCAGTTCAATAATAACACGCCCATCTGGTGTTTCTTCATAGCTTGCGACATGTGACGACGTATGAATTGTGCAGAGGTTGGAAAGTCGCGACTTGAGCATGTCGAGAAGCATAGGACGCGGAACAGTCAAAGGCCCATCTGAAATGGTGCTTGAGCATGAACGATTCAGAGTCCATCAAATCATACGTACAAGGCATCATATGGTTGTGAAAGTCGATCCCTGTCGTAGGCTGGTCTGCCTTCCGGAAGATAGGACCGCTGACTGAATTGAAAAATCAAGCACTCTCCGTATGCAAAAGAATGTAATCATACCCTCTCCATCTTTTGGCAAGGAAAGGTTTCGTTTTTTAACTTCTTCCTCCAACCCGATATCTTGCAAAGTCTGCCATGTTCGTTTCCAAATAGCGATCCCTGCGCCGATAGATGATATCTCATCCTTAGTCTCATAAATATCTACGGCGATGTCCTTAGAATGGAAACAGATGAAGGCTGCCAGCGCCAGCCCCCCGATGCCACCACCACTTATTACATAGGGGATGTAGTTGGCTTAACGAACGATCCAACAGGACCTGCCACATACCTGATTGCTACACGGAATCGAGGAGATGATGCCATCATTGAATTACTGGTATTGAAAGGTCACGAAAATGTTCTATGACAAGAAAGGGCAGGCGATTATATACGCTACAGCCGCATTTCAAGACCTAAGTTTGGTAAGGCCGTGAATTCTGATGAAATCAAGTTCGCTCCATGTGTAAGCATTACGACCCTTCAGAAATGTGAGAAATGATCGTAAATGGAGAGGTTGGGAAAAGCCTTGCTTAAAATAGGAAAAATTGCAAGCCCGGCCTTCCAGACTGCCTACTGATGCGTACTGATGCATGAATGGTCAGCTCCACAAATATGGTTACATAAACAAACCTTTCAACTTCGTCCAACCAGGTGACGATTTTCTTCCTTCTTGTGATCCTTTCCATTCATTTGGCTCCTCAACATAGTCGGGCATCACTCCAGGACCTCACCTTAACCAACCTGAAACTTGAGAATAATCCTGTTCTTCGTAAGAGATGATGATAAAAAATGATGCTCTCGTTCTTCCGATGGACCCACTCACATATATTGAAATGAAGACCTTGTTTCTAAGAATGCAAGTCGCTTGACTTTTGTTGGAAGCATTTTCCCTGTTTTTTTTTTTTTTTTTTTTTCGTTGTAAATACTCCCATTCATTTGCGGGTTCGATACCCATGTCGCCAATTACTAACCGAGACGGCTGGGAGGCTATAGTGTCGGTCCGCCTACTCCATTAGGAGGCGAACCTCCCGATTGCGTGTCCATGATATCTTATATTCAAGATTCAGCAAAACGGTTATGCCAATACTTGATGCCTTCCTGATGCAAGTCCTGTAACTTTGCGTACACATCGAACAGGTGTTCCTTGCTTGCTCAGAGTCTGGTAAATTGGCCTATGTCCCCAGTGCCGCCGTTTCTTCACAGGATTTTACGAGGAAGCTAGCGCTTGCTATGGCTCTCGTGGCCTCGGGGGGCTTCCATTGGAGCAATCATCCATCCCATCATGCTCAACGACTTTTATTTCAGAAAGCTTGGGTTTAGAAACACCGTCCGTCCCAGCGCTTGTGTAGAGACTGGATTAATACTGATCACATGTTCTCGCATGCCGACTACGAAAACTCCAATGCAGGGCATTAAAAACCTCTCAGAATATTATGTGCTGATGGAGCTGACATTGTGTCTGCTTTAGGATCTGTCTTTGGCTGTAAATCACTAACCTTAATGTCCAAAAACAGCTGTTTTCGACTGGGTTATACTTCCCTCAATTCTATCTTCCGCTCGACGCCATGAATCACAAGTTGAACGAGAATTTTGCATTTCAGTAATTAAATGAACACTTGTTTTTTATTTTCCCTTTTCGTGAGAATATTTCTCTTACTTGATTCCATACAGCTCATCATTCTCAGTTTTTCCGGCAAGTCCTCAGTCGTCCAATGAGGTCCTGATCTCTCATTCCCCTCGACATAGACATTGGAGAACATTGGTAAGCTATACAAATTACGCACCACTCTTGTGTGTCAGTGAACTGATGAGCCCCCGCTAGGTACGCTTATCGGACGCGCATTGCTTATTAAGTAGTTTATGTGGCGGTCACTGATCAGCAGTTCGGCGCTGGTACCTTTTGATCTTCGAACTGTATATGTGATTGCAGGAATTGCATAGATCACGAATATGATCGGGAGCGTGTTTTTCGCAACTTCCTTAATCAATCCTCATCGTACGAGGCGTGTCACCATGAAAATAGAATTACTCTCTTCTCTGTTGGACTTCCGACATTTCGTTAATTCTGTTGTTTTCCAAGGATAACATATTTTTTGGAATCGGAAAGGATAACTGCTCAGCCACCTCTTGAGCTCGATGGTGTCGATTGTTTCTATAGTCCAGAGATCGCACCTGACCTGTCTGCTCATGTCGAAGGAAACGTTGCCTAACTATGAGTAATCCGCTTACGCCTGGCCATCGTCACGATTGCGTACGTCTCTATCATATACTCGTCACATATGTCGTACGCAATTTTTATTTCAAATCTTTCAATTGTTTTACTTATCGAGTTGTGTTTTGATGTTGACACACTCCACGTATGTTTCACTATTTTACTAATATATAAACACGTCGTTACCTGAAGTTTGAATCAACTCTTATATTCGAACTTCAGGTGGGTAGTTACGATATCTCTCATTTAAATAAACTCTTATATTCGAACTTCAGTTTCGATACTTGTATTATTATAAAGTTCAAAATATATCAATATGACTGCGCTGCGACAGGTTATGGGCCCCGATGTTTGCGAATCAACTTCTGAGACTTTACAGTTCTCGAAGTTCAATGGAACGAATTACCATGTGTGGTCGGACAATATGCAATCCGCCCTCATGGCAAAATCCCTTTGGGGAGTGGCGTCCGGCCGTGACAGGTGCCCGTTAAAGCCTCCCGACAAATATCCGAATGTCTTGATTTCTTCATGTCCTACCGCTGACAGTCCTTCGGTCATAACACAAAAGGATGGTCAGGAATTGTACGACGTTATGCAATCAAAAGGATATGCCGCTTGGGAGCAATCTTTCAAAAAATATGAACAATGGTTGAATAAAGATGATGCGGCTGTGGGATTAATTCGAAATGCTATCAAATATACCCAGCGCGAATCGATCCTTGGTTATAAAACCTCGAAGGACATATGGGACCATCTTCGAAAGAACTATGTTGATCAGCAAAGCGGCATGAATATAGAATATTATTATCAGCAATTATACGCCAAAAAGTGGGATGGACATTTGTCGATTTCGGATCACCTTGGGTTTTATCTAAACATACGCCGTCGCTTCATTGAAGCGGGACAGAAAGTGGACGACAATACGATCATCAATGCTATTTTCCTTCCTTTACCACATATCCCCACCTGGGAAATTGTGAAGCAAAATCTACTTCATCACGATGGCACACTCACGTTGGACAATGTTACTACCGAATTGATGCTCATATATGAACAAAATCAGCTCGAGGAGAATTCCACAACAAAAACATTAGCATTTGCTGTTAAACAAGATGTTCCATCCAGTGGGAGTGACAAACGTATTCCAAAAGGAACAAAAAGGTCCAAAGTCAAACCCAAGAGGGAACCCCGCCCTGAGGACATCTGCCATAATTGCGGTGAAAAGAGACATTGGAGTCCTAAATGTCCTAAGCCAAAGAAACCCAAGGGACTTGACAATGCCAACTTAGCGCTAAATGAACACAATGTTCAACCTCGCGAAGTAGGAAAAGTCTATATGGCCTCTGGAAATGGAATGCTGCCAGGATTACTTTTGGATAGTGCTGCCACATGCCATATGCTTTCGGATCGTAAGTGGTTCTTCAAATATCAGGAAACTGAGAACCAATACATATCTGTCGGCGGTCTAAATAGACTTCCAGTCACTGGTATAGGATCCATCACTATATGCACAAATGTGTCTGATGGGACCAATGATATTCGCCTTGACGATGTCCTCCATATTCCCGATCTGGAAGCAAATCTCATCAGTCTGGGGCTATTGCAGTGTGCTGGTGTTATGTTCAATGCATACCAATATGGTGTTAGCCTATTTTGGGAGGATCGCAAATTTATGAGAGCAAATTTAATTGGCTTGAGTGGCACACTATACCGAATTGACTGTATGTATATTGGAACATCAAAAGGACATGTCGCTTATATAGCGAGCAAATTGACCATGCGATTATGGCATCGACGATTTGGACACATCAGTCCTCATGTTATCAAGTCAATAGCCGACAAAAACCTTGTGACAGGATTAAAGATCACCTTGCCTGAGGAATTTGACTGTTTTGTGCAGTGGCTGTATGGAAGGGAAGTCCACTCGTCCCCCTTTGCCTGAAGCCAGCTCAAAAGAGTACGACTTGAATAAATTACTCGTGATCGATCTCGTAGGACCGATGAATGTGCCTACTTGGGATGGCTATTTGTATGCCATGGTTATTGTTGAAGTTAGCCGGCGGTATCCAACTGGAAGACTGTTAAAAAGTAAAGAGGAGACTGGTGGAGAGGTACGCATCATAGTTGCAAGACTTGAACGCCAGACTGGACAACTTGTAAAGATAATTCGGACCGATAACGGCTCTGAGTTCATTAATTCCGCAATGAACGAGTTCTGTGCCATGAATGGAATAAAACATGAAACTACCAATCCATATCGTCCTCAGCAAAATGGCATCGCTGAACGTGCAATAGCCGTCTTGATAGAAATGACACAAAGCATGTTACATGCAGCAAAAATGGATTTACAATATTGGGGAGAAGCGTTCATGTACGCTGTGTACATCTGATCCATCACACCCACTTTGGCTTTGAATGGAAAGATCCCATTTACCGAAATCAGCAGGACTAAAGAAAAGCCTGACGTCTCGCATCTCCAAGTATTTGGATGCTATGGATGGGCGCATGTTCCGAAGGAAGTACGTCAAGGAAAGCTCAAATCACGAGCTGTACGAGTACGTATGCTAGGATGGTGGGCTGATGAAACCAAGGGTTATTGTCTTGAGGACTTGGAAAATGGAAAATTAATTACTTCCAGAGACGTGCAATTTTATGAAGACGACTTCCCAAGCAAATTAGCACAAGTAGACATCAAATCCGATGACTCTACACCTCAACGTGTCAAAGGTTTAATCAATACCGAACCATATCCAGACGACAACGTACCTCATAAAATATTTATCCCCTCTCAAGCTTCTGACATCAGTCAGTTAACGAAAGGTGATAATTCTTATGCGAGCGCCTCAGAAGGAAGCACACTGGATGACGAGTTGGGCTATCCATCTCCATCTCGACCAATGACGCCCAAACAGAGACAACCATCTTCTGTAATGCCATCTGCCCCTTGTAAATCAAGAAAGTGGGAAAATCTGCCACCACGTGAGCGTTCGACTCAAGAAATACGGCTTCCTAAACGCTACATGCAAAGTGATGCTCCCTCTGATTCTGATCAGACACACCATTCAGCATTTATCACCATAACTAGTCCTGACGTTCGGAACACATTAATATCTGACAATGCCGATTCCTGGAGGAAGGCTATTGATTCAGAACTAGAGCAATTGGTTAAACGTGGTGTATTTGAAGAGGTCGATGCGTTGCCACCAGGAAAGAAACCTGTGGGAAGCAAAGTCATCTTAAAGGAGAAATATGATGAACATGGCAATCATACCAAGTTCAAGGCCCGCATAGTGGCACAAGGATTCTCTCAAGTACCCGGAATTGATTATAACAATACGTTTTCATCAGTGGCAAAGTTTACGATGTTGTGAGTATTTTTGACCTTGGCGGCGATGCTCGATTATGAAATACATCAAATCGATGTTGTTGGTGCATACTTAGAGGAAAATCTCGATGAAGAAATATACATGCGTCCACCAAGTTGTATCAAAGGTGGAAAATACTGGAGACTTTTGAAGGCTATCTATGGGCTCAAACAGGCTGGCCGAAAATGGAAAGAAAGGCTTCATAATGTCCTCATGTCTTTGGGATTTAAACAATCACATGCTGACAATTGTCTTTATATCCTTCGTCAAGACGGAAACATTGTATTAATTGTCCTCGTCTACGTCGATGATATGGCTATCGCTGGAAAAGACATTTACAAGATCATTTCATTCAAAAATAGCCTAAATGAAAATTTCGACATAACGGATCTTGGCAAAATTCACTACATCCTCGGCCTGCAAATCATTCGTGATCACGTGAAACGCAAAATTTATCTGAATCAGACTTCTTATATTGATTCTATATTGGATTGTTTTGGAATGAGCTCTTGCCATCCTGTCTTCACTCCGCTTCAAACAAACGAACACCTCTCTTTGCTGCAAAGCCCGCAAATGCAGACTGAACATGAGGATTACGCTCAATATGCTGGTGGCCTAAATTATCTCTCGATCATTGGATCACTTCTTTATGCTACTCAAACACGTCTGGACATCCAGTTTGCTGTTGGCCAAGTAGCACAATTTCCGAATAATCCTGGAATTGCTCACTTAATAGCTTGCAAAAAGATCCTCCACTATCTGAAGGGAACGAAACACCTTTGCCTTAAACTTGGAGGAACTGCTGGTAATGATGTAAAACTTGTGGGATGGAGTGACGCGAATTGGGCGCAAGACAAATTTGACAGAAGGTCAGTTAGTGGGTGGTGTTTTAGCATAGACGGATGCATAGTATCTTGGTCATCTAAAAAGCAAGTGGTCGTTGTGACTTCTACAGTTGAAGCCAAATATATATTGTCCTCGAATGCTACGAGAGAGGCTATTTGGTTGCGGAACCTATTAAAGGATCTCAATTTTCATCAAAGCGACGCCACAATTATTCACACTGACAGCACTGGTTGCATCGCGCTCTCAAAAAACCCAGTAGCCCACTCACACGTCAAACATATCGACATACATTATCATTTCATACGGGAACACATTTCAAAGAAAACGATTGAATTAAAACGTGTATCAACTCACGATATGATAGCCAATGCTTTAACAAAAGCTTTACCTCGCAAAATATTTGAAAAATATCGTACGTGCTATGGCGTCGTTACTCCTCCGTTCGCACCAAGTGGAAGTGTCGAAGGAAACGTTGCCTAACTATGAGTAATCCGCTTACGCCTGGCAATCATCACGATTGCGTACGTCTCTATCATATACTTGTCACATATGTCATACGCAATTTTTTATTTCAAATCTTTCAATTGTTTTTACTTATTGAGTTGTGTTTTGATGTTGATACACTCCATGTATGTTTCACTATTTTACTAATATATAAACACGTCGTTACCTGAAGTTTGAATCAACTCTTATATTCAAACTTCAGGTGGGTACTTGCGTTATCTCTCTTTTGAATAAACTCTTATATTTGAACTTCAGTTTCGATACTTGTATTATTATAAAGTTCAAAATATATCAATATGACTGCGCTGCGACAGCTCATTGTCTTCCATTGAGATTTTCTCCCGCTCTGTTCTGGAAAAGATCGACTTTTTCCTCCCTGATACAATCAGTGTATTCAGGGTTTGCTGTTCTTCTGAAAGACCCTATTATGTAGATTCTTGTGTTGATGGTTTTGTGCGGCAAGAGGGAGGATCTTATGTCATCTGGAAGAAACTAAATCGCTGTACACATTGGCGGACAGTTGAAAACTAAGCTTCAAACTGACCTTGACGTTGAAAAAGTATCGGGAAATTGCTTGTAGCTACCCTTTCTTCGCAACCGCCGTTTCTCTACAAAGTAACTTCTGGCAGTCCACAGAAGTAACTTGCGCGTGTGAGCTTTCCCGAACGCATTCATAATTCGATACAAGCGCTCAGCATCACACGATCACACTCTTGATGGTCTCATGCTGCTCCACAAGATGGCATCGCACCACATATGTACTCTGACCCTGGACTATGTAGAGCCTGAGATGACTGGGTAGATATCACAAGCATAATGCTTCCAGTGCTGCTATTCGGTCCTGCTATTCCGTTATCCATTGGGTTCTGATAATCATTCTTCGATTTGAGAGCGGCAAATAACAGGAATGGGCAAAAGGCAATACTACCTTGTACCACTTACAAAAATACTGGGGAGAAAATTTGACATGAAATGAAGAAACAAAGAGCAGGCTAGAATGTAAACCATGGATGCTGAATGACGTCCTGTATACAAATCCTCTCCTCTAGCTTATACCTCAACATCTTCTCCAAAAGATCCATCAACAGTTCAACTTCTTTGTTAGTGAGTCGTGTCCCAGGTTTTTCCATCATTGGGCCGTCATTGCAATTTCCAAGCGGCAAATCATCCTCCTCACCTATCTCGAGCAACTTTGCCCTAATGGATGTTCTGCAAGCTTTCAAAAACACACCAGCACGTTCTTGATCTTGCTTGCTCTTTGGCTGTCCATCCTCCTCAAACCATTGTGAACGTGCTTTGAAAGCACTCCACCAAGGTTTGGGTAGTTGTCCCAGCATCTCAACCATCTTCTTGAGAACTTCGACGTCACTCCCTATGAATGAGTCAAAGAGAGAAAACCCTGCGCAGATCTCAAAGCTCGCACATCCAAGTGACCAGATGTCCGCCTCAAAACCTGCGCGCCCCTCAAAGCGTGCCTCAGGCAACTGGTAGTGCATTATTGTTCCTGGCTTGTAGGAGGGTGGGGGAGAGGCAGCGAGGTAGGACTGACCAAAGTTGGCAACAATTGTGCTTTCCAGAAGAAGCGATGAGTTCAAAATTCTGGAATTTTGAATTGAGGCGACAAGTGTAGGTGGTACGTGAGGCCCAATAGGTTGTCCATCGCACCTCCTGACGGTTTCTGTCTCAGGTTCGCCTAGATGGAGATAAACTTCTGCGTCTGACCATTCAAGTACATGGGAAGATATGCGGAATAAGATGTTGGATGTGGTCAGGTCTAATTGGAGTGACTGGGTCAGCGAACTCATATTGTTAAGAGAAGAAAATGGGGCTTACCTCCATGAACGACACCCATATTATGCATGTGGTGTATTGTTGTTGCTAAGTGTTTACATACCTTCCGAGCCAAGTCTGCACATAGTCTTCGACTACCAGCGACACGCCCCAGAGAGTCAGACATGGCAAAGATGTTTGGGCCAGCAAGAGGGGATACAAGGAATAGGTGGAAACCATTTGGGCCTTGTACGGAGAAGTGGTGCTCGATATTATGAATGTTAACAGACTGGAATGCTCCAAGTTTCTGGGGAATGACCAGTTCCGGGATCTCGCTCAGGGACAATGAGAAAGAATTGGTGCGCATGGCCTTTAGAGTAACAATTCTGCCCCGGCCTTCACCTTCTCGCTGGTTGCGGGCCAGCCAAACAGTAGAAGAGCCACCAAATCCCAGTTTATGAAGAACCTTGAAGCGTTCTTGGTCAAATACGTCGCCAATGGATATTGGGTGGTATCCACCCGGTTCATAGTCTTTGATGTCTTTGACTTGATTGAGGCAGGAAGGAATGAAGCGACGGGTCATCATCATGAAAGTCCTATGTAGCACTGGAATGCTTAAAAAGCGAGCTGAGTTTCTTCTAGGTCCAAGGAGGAAAGCAAGCATAAGATGGGAACTTGGAAACCTGATCACATGAATGTAAATTCTAAATACAAAAGAATGGTTGGTCACGAGTCTGATTTTTTTTCTCCTTGTAACCAGTGAGTAGGCTGCATGAGAGCTTAGATCCAGATTCCAAGCTTGCAATTGAACTTAGGACAAAGGTCAATGTGAACTGGGGCAATGTTTTTTTTTGTTTGATCACTTTACAATGTTCAGGCAGCTCAAGCAGCTGCCACATGGCCACTGCTGGCAGCCAAACATGTTTCCTTTGGAAAATGGATCCTTTAAACCATGAGTCACTTTCATGAGTTCCTGCCCAAGGACCTTTTTGATTCAAAATTATTCTCAAAGGATGAAGCCTACCAAAATTGTATCCACCTTGGTCCGTTGTTAACTTGCCCATGTCTTTGTACTTGCTTGTATCACTGCTAGCACTAGAACCTGTTTCCATCAGAAAAAGTGACAAAGAAGTGTGTCATGCCATTTCCAATGTACATATTTCTAAGGGAAAAAGGTTTGAGACAATGGAAAATGCCTTTTTCTAAGGCAAAAAGTTGCCAAAGAAATGGCATGACATAGTTCTTTGTCACTTTTTCTGATAGAAATAGGTTCTGGTGCCAGCAGTGTATGGGCCATTGCAAGCATGGTGTGACCGAGATCTGCTAGTCATTAGTTATGTTATTCTGTATTCTCTAATTTGACGATTTCGATTAAACTACACAAATGAAATATACATTTATGTTTTTTCCATTATACATGTCTCTGTGATTTCTAAAACTCAATCAAGTGCAAACCGCTCCCACCCAGGATAATTTTGGACTCTCCTGTATGGCCTGTTCTGCCAAAAAACATCATCCTCTTCAATTTCAAGATGTAGCGTCACAACTTCTTTGTTTTCATTTGTCAGCCCTCTCAGCATTGTGTGGTGAGCAGTGTAGGAATGCTGCGTTGTCCTCATTTGAGTATGAATTTATAAGAATAAAAGTAATAAAAGAAAACTTACAAAGAAAACAAGCAATGCACGCTGCTTTGTATGAAGTCAATGTAAGGGTGACCTCTGGAGGTTGTGGCTAACCACACAACTGGCAGAGGGGAATCCAAAGTATATTAGAAGGTAAATATAACAAGGATAGTAAGTAATTAATCACCTGGCAGAGGGAAATCCAAAGAGAACAAGTCTAAGATTCCCTAGAGCCAAGGGTCCAAAAATAGTGTTGAAAGTCACATGGCCCAATTATGTAAGAGGCTGCTGGGGCTGGTGCTTTGTCAGCATCTGCTGGGACAAATACTTACAAATCACACAGCCACCAGCCAACCTGGATTTGGCTGGGGCTTGTGCTTTGTCAGCATTTGCTGGGATGAATGCTTACAAAATACACAACCACCAGCTAACCTGGATTTGGCTGGGGTTGTGCTTTGTCAGCATCTGCTGGGACAAATGCTTACAAAGCACACAGCTACCAGCCAACCTAGACTAAAGATAAGTAAATCAATAGAATCAATGTAAGTGTGGAGACACCGAAAAGAAGAGATGAAGAGAGAAGGAGAAAAAAGAGAGTGTCCCCTGACAGTCAACCCCATCTCTCTCTATATATATATATATATTCCTTTGCCTAGTCTTTACATTGAAAACAATATAACACCAATACATTGGCTATGTGCTTTCTGAACAGATGGATCAAATGTTGAATACATCACATGATGGCAAAAATCAAAGGCATTATTCACATGCCCTATGCCTGCTGTATTATTACATGATGGCAAAAATCAAAGACATTATTCACATACCCTATTCCTGCTTACATGAGCAACCATCCAGACAAATGTATTACATGATGGCAAAAATCAAAGACATTATTCACATGCCCTATCTCTGCTTACATGAGCAACTGTCCAGACAAATGTATTATGTAATGGCAAAAATCAAAGACATTATTCACATGCCCTATCCCTGCTTACATGAGCAACC